>JADBJO010010447.1:58472-72845 GCA_016801955.1 Conus betulinus | reverse complement strand
CTCAAAAGTGTTAATCGCTCTGGGTCTTCAGGCCCTGCTGTCATGGTCAACCTCTGTGTCCATGCTCGTGTGACTGTGTGTCCAAGTCACAGGTATCGGCATCTTCACAGGGAGTCACTGGACGAATGCGGACCTGGGGGACTCTCGCTCACACTGGTTCCATCATCAGGGGGAAGCCCAGGAGGTGGGTGTCTCGACTATGTTGCATCAGAATGGATGCCACTACATGCTACCCATGTGACTGTGCACAGTCTGCTCATGTGGGCAGCGTTATCATGAAGTGTAAGAGTTGGTTCTATGTGAACTGTTGCACTTGAACGTTGTTGAGTTTGAGGATCCCATTTTAAGGCCTTGAAAGTTCCGAAAATGTTTTTCTACAGTATATAATAAAAAGTCTCTGCCTGCCACATGTTCTTTACTTGCATGAATGGAAAGTATCTCAGAGAAGCGAGAACAAAGTTTTTTTTTTTTCTTTACAGAGTTCCTTTCCACTCCACAAACAACATGAGACAAAGGTTTACACCGCACAGGAAATGATTACTTTAAATTTCACCTTTTTTTTTTGTTTTTATTGTACTCTTCTGTAATCACTCATACTGCCATGCATTACAAACTCTTACTTACTATTACTAAAGGATCCACTGACTATAGCTGATCACAGTAAACTGTTACTAAAGACCCATAAACTGTTGTTAGTCATAGTCAACTGCTCTGTTGCCAAAAGTATAGTTGTTCTACAGTGTGCAAAAGATCACAGCAACCAAATCTTTACTAAAAAAAAAAAAAAAAAAAAAAAAAAAAAAAAAAAAAGAAAAAAAAAGAAAAGAAAGGAAGACATGTCTTAATTCCACACCTTTGGTGAACAGTTCATCCAGACAATAATCTACATCATCACCACCTAATTTGACCAAAATATTCCCATTCACAGTCTTTGGGTGAAAACAGTTCATCACCTGATAAACCATCAAAACTTTGTTTTACGCTTCAGGTACATACATACAACACTGGCTGATCCACTATCTCTTTCCTAGTCTGGCTCTGCAGGCACATGGGGCCTGGTGCATAATGGTAGACCAATGATGTCTCACTCCGGCAGTTCACATCTTACTCAATTCTCCAATGGTCTCCATTCCCAAACTAAAGCGTGACCCCGGTGTTCCACCATTTGCCCGTTTTGGATGGTAATCGCAGCATCACCTCTTGAGTCATGGGCGGAATATCACCAAGAAGCAGCGGGCAGGTCTGAAAGGAACTTCTACAGCCTGTAGCCCACTTTTGCTTGACATTCTTCAATTTAACGTCTTTTCACCATTGGTGATAGCAGACGGAAGTAAAAAAAAAAAAAGTGGAAAGTGCTTCATATCCTTGTCACTGTAGTGTACACAGTGCTTGCATTCCTGCGGTTCATAGCTTTTGGAGCATCTTTAAACTATCATGTTATCCAAAGGTTTGTGACTTCTTGCTAGCTTTTTACAATATCATTTGATGTCATTCCACGGTTCATAGCTTTTTGTGCCTTTACACAAAAAATTATGTTAAAGTATTCCAAAGTTCATAGCTTTTTTGACGCCTTTTTACAAAAACTGTGTTGAATTGTTCAAAGAAAAAGCCAAGTGTTATATATCAATGGAAAGAATAAATCTTGCCTGTACATCTATGTATCAAAAGTATAAAAAAAAAAAAAAAAGGACTGAAAAACTCATGATTTTCATACACAGCACACAATTGATGTCACTGAAATGGATAGACACCTCAACTTCAGATGTACACATGAGTTAATCTCCTGTTTCCTGTATCTTCTTCATAACTCTGAACATCATCTTTCTCTGTACATCATGTTCCTCCTATAAAACTATCCTCAAAAATAATTTCCAGCGCCTCCGAATCAGAGGAACAACTGAATTGAATTAGCCACATCACTTTTGTGGCACAAATTGCTTTCAGTAAACCACTCACAATCTTCAAGGGAAATAACAGCAATAATGCAGACACATCTGTGGGTACATTAAAAGTGGTTTCTTCCCTTCGACCATACCAGACTGGCCTGCAGTTTTAAAGAACAAAATGATCATTTTTTTTTTTTCAAACATGATTGCAACATGAGTTGTAATGTGGGCTCAATGGTTGCTAGGAGCATCAAATCTACTACAGCTGTGACAAGGATTCCAGAGTTGTCAGCAGCACTGTGTCTAGACCTACGATGCCAACTCTCGCAGTTGACACGTTCTGGACTTCCCTCCACTTCTCTTCTTCCAGCTCAACCCTGCCCCCCCCCCCCTTCCCCTTCCTTAAAAAAAAGGAAATGGTACTTTTCTAATAAAAAAAAAAAAACACACACACAAAAAAACATAGGGCTGGTATGTCATTTTACTTTATATTACCAAGGTTGGTATGTCATTTTATTTCACATCACCAAGCTATTTGCTTTACAACAGAGACGGTGAAATAGCCTGCCCCCACAGCCATACAGTCACAACCTGCTTCTCTGAGCAACCTCCTTGACCTCTGGCTTTTTACTCATTTGGTTGTAAATCCCTTGAGTTTGGATGCTATTTGTTGATCTACAAGTAATTTCAGCTCCCCTCCTCATCTTAGATACAACTCGACTTGTCCCTGATCGTGTCTTAGTTTGACCAAAATGGCAGGCAGGGTCAGAGGTACACAATGCCTGATGTAGGTATTGCTTCAACAGGATGATTACATCAATCACACCAAAGATCCCCACTCTTTCTGCAAATAGAGAGGCTGTTTTTCCTTCTTCAGATGAACATGTCATTTACATCCATTTCATCTGTCCTCTCACGACCCTCTTTACGATAACAAAAACTTCATCTTTTATATCCAGTGCATCTGTCCTCTCACAACCCTCTTTACGTTAGCAAAAAACTTCATCTAAATATGTCGTAATGATGGTTTGTCAGCAACGCTCAACTGATCAAACACCAGCTCATAATAAAGAAAACCAGGAATAAACAAAATTATATTTAAAAAGATCACAAACAAAACAAAACAAAGAAAAAATGGAAATCTGCTTGCCGAATAATTCCCTGTGCTGAAAAAAAAAAAAAATCAGAATTATGCACCGAGTTTGAACAGGGCAAATGCTCATGATTGAAATGTGCGACTGATCACTACTGTGGAAAAAAAAAAAACCTTTCTGAATATCAAATTACCATTTTCAAAAAATCATAACAATTCCTGATCCAGTCTCTGTACATTCCACTGAACCATTTGAACTGATTTCAAAGTATGCATGAAAAATAATTAAAAGGAAAAGAACAGTTTTCAAGATATCTGTACATCACTAAACAAAGTATGAAGTACCAAGAGAACATTTCAAACTGATGAAAGGATAAGTAGTAAGAGGGTTTTATGTTAACATGTATTCATTCACATCTGCAATCCACAGCTGCCTGAAAAATGGTTTGGGTAGCTTTTGCCTGTGCTAAATGTTCCAGACATCATCATGCAACAACGGGGGCAGATATTCTGAATTCTCTATAAACAACAAACACACTGACACTCTCACTCTGATGTGAACCCCCCCACTCCCACTCCCTTGTTCTCCCCATTTCTACCCGTTCCTCCCCCTCCCCCCTCCTCCCTTTCACTCTTCCAACAAATTATTTCAATATGTGAATATATGACTGAAAAACTGACCTATTCTATATGAAAGGCCTCTTCCCTTAAGAAAAACTAAAGCAAGAAAGGGGAAAGGAACATCACAGCTTTGTCTTTGTAGACTTCTAGATAATATGGTTCAGACATTCTTGAATTGAAGAGAAACAACGGCAAAAACAAAACGACAACAACAACAGACAAAATTAATTGTCAGACTTGTCCAACACAAGGAAATAAACTAATGTACACATATGCAAAAAAAGTTTTCTTCAACCTCCTTTTGGAAAAAAAAAAAAAAATTTAAACCCTGAAATAAAAAAAAAAAAAAAAGAAGTCACTGTATGCTCCACGCTTCATCACAAGCACGCAAAGTGCCATCTCAGTCAGGGGAGGGAAGCGGGTTGGCAACTGACGTGCGTCCTCAAAGGACCATCGCCAACCAGCCGAAGATGAGAAGGATTCCGCCGTAGGGTGTGACGTATCGCACACGTTGGTTGCCTGTCAGAGCGTGGTAGTAGCAACTCCCGAGAACAACGCCATACCCACCGTCAGAAGTGTTCCTACCTGGACACAGGCACAGCACAATCTTGTTACAGGTGGGAAATAATCCCAAACCAAACTGGGACAAACTACCGAGTACTTGTGCATGAAACAAGTACTACAAAAACATGTTCATTCATCAACTCGCACAGTCATATCAAAAAGTGCCCCCAAACACACAAGTCCATGTGCTTGCATGCAAATATAAACATGACTGTATACAAGAAAAAGACATCCTGCATAAAACTTACACTCAGGTCACAAGGAGGTAGACATGTATGTACATATGCACAAAAAGGGGAGAGGGAAGGGGGGGAGGGGGGGCAGTGGTCAACCAACAGATGTTTAACACTTTTCACCTAACCTGACTGCTGAAAACTTTTTGTTTTTGTGACTTACGACATTGTCAAAGTCAGAGCCAATCATGCCATTTTTGCATGCCATGACATAACGGAATTGTGTTCAGCCTCTGTAAACTTTTTTTATACAACTTAACAGACACATCATTGATGTAAGAAATTATACATAAAAAGTGGTTGATTTTATAGTGTGGGCAATCTTCTACTCACATCTATGGAAAAACAGCTCATTTTAGGCAGTGACAGGAAAATGCATGATGACATCAGAAGCAAAATGTTCTGGCAGTTACGGGGCAGACTGATGGCATATGACTTACACACTTGAGTTTGATAATAACAATGATGATAACAGACATTTCTAGAGTGCTTTCCTCCTTGTGAGGAAGCTCAAAGTGCACTACCATAAATGTGATACATGTTAATACATACCACTCATCAACACAGCACACATCTACCAAAAATGAAATAAGTTAAAGTGTACAAAAGAAAAGTAACATGTGCACATTTTACAATAAATCATCCATGTCCACTCTCGCTGGCGGTCGCTCTCTCTCTCTCTCTCTCTCTCTCTCTCTCTCTCTCTCTCATGCATGCACAAATATTTGTGCACCAGGCATGCGCACGCACACACACACACCTTCAATCATCAGCTCAATTTTCAGAACAAACAAGGTCTCAGCTGCTCCCTGATGTCTGCACTGTCCCTGACTTGAGTTGTGTAAGCACCATGTTAATGTGAAACGCGTGTCTGGACTACACATGAAGGTGTATTACAAAACTAAGGCAAGAATATACATCATACACCCAGGGCTCCTACTGAAGAAACGCAAACTTTGCAAAACAATCTACAGCAGCACCAGCGGGCATGCTCCCCTTGGCCGCAGAACTTTGGAAGCTTGCTTTCAAAACGTTGCAGTCTGACCCCAACCTGAGCATCGAGTGGTGCTCTGTCCACCATGGTCCATCCATAGTCAGGGCTATTGTTCACACAGCTTCTGTCCATTCATTTCACTTTTGGGGGTGTCTTACCAATACACAACATCAGAATCTGACGTGATTTTGGGGGGTCAGAATAGCTCAGTGGTAGAGCACTGGACTCGTAATCTTGGTGATCCTGGGGTTGTGGGTTCAGATCTCGGCTGGGTTGTTTCAGTACCGGGGGATTTTTCCCTTGGAGTTTACTTTGATTCTGACTCCATTTTCCATACAGTCCTTTGGATGAGACTATAAACCGAGGTTCCATGTGTGAACGCACGCATAACATCTTGCACACACACATAAAATCCCATCGCCAACTTTCAGAAGAGAATGCCAGTTTGGTCATTGGTATGGATGACACGTTACACATAGCATGCACCTTCCCCGAAGCTGGAGTATGGCTGCCTTAATGGCGGGATTAAAAAAATGGTCATACACACAAAACTCCACTCCCTTTGTTGGGCAGATGGATTAATCCTTGCCTGTCTATACAGGGAGTGTCCGCAGGTGTATTAGCCTGCGTACGCAGAAGAAGAAGAAGAAATGACATTATTTACCTTCAGCCAGGTAGACTCAATGGTGACTGCCTGTGATCGCAAAGAAGTGGTGGAGATTTCATGTTAGAGCTGTCTGCAAGTCTACCCAAACCATGACCAGTACCATGTGAATTTCAATGGTACTTCCTCTTCCCCTCCATTTTTTTTCCTTTTTTTTTTTTTTTTGTTTGTTCTGAAATGTTTTCTTTTATGTTGATTCTGTTGACTTTTTGCTGAAATCTATTAACTGAGAGGGAATGGGAGCCAAGCATGTTTCAGACATGCAAGTATGAACACTTTTTTTTTTGTGTGTACCTTACGGGCTTCATCATGACAGTCAATGGAATGAATCTATGGAGTCAATCAAAAAAAGGGAAAACAACACACACAAGGCAAACTCACCAGAATAGAATAGGCTTCCTTGCCAACGGAGAGGCCAGTAGGGCAACACTGTTGATTATTAAATGCATCCTGTTTCCCGTCATGAATGTCTGAAACCCATTTTTTTTTTTTTGTCAAAAGCAACATGCGCCTCATATCTATGGAGTTGCAAACAATATTTTTCTCACTCAAATTGTTCCTGAAGTTGGATTTGCATGCAAGTGAAATCAATAAAAACATTGTTAAATGTCAAAGAAGAAATAGGTCAACGAACTAAACTGCACATTACAGTTGTTGTGCGCTGGCCTATGTAAGTATCAATCTAAATGAAATGCGTGCACACACACACACACACACACACACACACACACACAAAGAAAACAACTCTGTGCCAAAGAAAACAACTCTGTTTGACCTTATCTATGACTTGAGTTTAACAAATTTCTTCCCCTTCTCTTTCAAAGTGGGTTTATTTCAATTCACGAAGAAATCATAAATCAGTTTTGGAGAAGTGAAGGAAAGTTGCTTACGATTTTTTCAGCCACGAGAAATCACTCGTAAAGAAACAAATGACGTCAAACGCTCTTTAATCATAAAGATCAGATTATTGATCCGAAATAGAATATGTTTCCATGGGAGATAGGTAAATAAGTTACATCGAAACAAGACGCGCAGCTAAACGGAGACCCATACACCCAATTCTGATTGGCTGTTTATAGATGACGTATTTGCCGCCATTTTGTTTGAGGAATACCCTTTCAGGTAAATTTAGCATACCGCGTGGGCAAACCATTTCATGAACATGTACGCCCAATCAACTGATGGTGCTGCGGATTACTATACTCTTGTCTTGGTAAGTATGTCATTCTTTAGTTTTACCGCGAGGCGTTCGTTTGCTCTTTTCACGCTCCTTTACGCCGGCCATTGTGTCGCTTCCAGTTCGACTGATTTCATCTGATCTACTGTTTTTGCTAGCAGAATGACTTCCTAATGTACATTCAAACTGCATTCCAAAAGGAAAATGATGAAACGCTTTTCACATAAGATGATCTGTGTTGATTCCACTCATTCAACAACACAGTATGAATTTCTATTCATTTCTATCCTTGTTATTGATGATTTTGGAGAAACTATTCCAGTAGCATGGGCAAATTCCAATGAGGAGGACACAGAAGCTTTACAAGTATTTCTTAGTGCATTAAAAGAGGTTAATTATGGGCAAGATTATCCAACTCTTGTATTTATGAGAGATTTGGCAAATGCATTTTACAATGCATGGTGTCGTGTGTTTTCTTTGCTGCAAAAAAAGACTATTGCTCCTGGCATGTTGACAGAGCATGGAAGAAGAAATTGAATGAATTAGTCCCATCTAAAGAACAAGTTTATTTCTATGCCCACTTATCCATGCTGTGGAGAGAAGTAGATGAAGGAAAATTCAGTAAAATGTTGACAGAGATTGAAGAGATTCTGCAAGCTCATCCAGTTTCTCATCGCTATTTTGTCAAAACTTATGAATTATGGGCAGCTTGCTTTCGAAAGGGGTGTTTATCAAACACAAACATGCACGCTGAAGCATTTCACCGTGTTTTGAAAGACTTATATTTTCACAAAAAACAAAAAAGAGAAGAGTGAATAGTTTGCTGTTTGTGTTACTTAAGATAAAGCATGTGACCAGTTAATTAAATGTCAAAAGGGGAAAGTCACTTACAAACTACGTGAAATTCGAAATAGTCATAAAGCTGCGCAAGATATAACTCATCTTGTGGTCCATACTCATTATCAGGATGAGTGGATTGTGCCATCAAGTGCAGACTGCAGTAATCAGGTTTACTTTGTCAACAGAATTCCTGAATGTCAGCAGTGCTCATGCAGACAAGTTTGTGAAAAATGGAAGATATGTGTGTGCATAAGTTTTCATGTACTTGTTTTGAATATGTAACAAGAGAGTTGTCATGTAAACATCTACATGCAGTGCAAATTGTTCTGACACAAACATCTTGTCAGGAATCTCAGAGTGAAACACAAACTGAAGACCAAGAGGTCATGATGGAAATGACCTCAGAAGCTGACACGCATGAAGAAACCAAACACTGACTGTTCTAATAAACTACATGAACTGCGGGATGTCGCACTCAAAGAAGTGAATGAACTTATTTCTATAATTAATAATGCTAATAGCATTGAAGCTCTAAAGAGCGGGATTTGAAATAATAAATCTGCCAAGAGTATTTCTATTGGTTTGGAAACAATTGAGATCAGTCAGGTAAAGACATTCCCTGGAAACAAAAATTTTGAGACCCAGAAACAGATGATGTTTCTTTTCCACAAAAAGAAAGTCCAAAAAGAAACGGTTGAAACTGTGCATTGAAGCTCTAGTGTAATTAAAATGATAAATCTGCCAAGAGTATTTCTATTGGTTTGGAACCAAAAGATCAGTGTAAAGACATTCCCAGTGAACACAATCTATTTTGAGACCCATGAAACAGATGCTTTTGAAACAGTTAAAGTGAAGTCAGATTAGTCCTCCATCCCTTGTAGATATATGTTGAAACAGTTAAAGTGAAGTCAGTTAGTCCTCCATCCCTTGTACCATATATCTGAAACAGTTAAAGTGAAGTCAAACGAGTCTTCCATCCCCTTGCCGTACTATATGTTGAAACAGTTTCTTTGAAGTTGAAAACGAGTCTTTTCTGATTTGTAGCTATATGTTGAAACAGTTAAAGTGAAGTCAAACTAGTCTTCCATCCCTTGTAGCTATATGTTGAAACAGTTAAAGTGAAGTCAAACTAGTCTTCCATCCCTTGTAGCTATATGTTGAAACAGTTAAAGTGAAGTCAACTAGTCTTCCATCCCTTGTAGCTATATGTTGAAACAGTTAAAGTGAAGTCAAACTAATCTTCCATCCCTTGTAGCTATATGTGAAACAATTAAAGTGAAGTCAAACTAATCTTCCATCCCTTGTAGCTATATGTTGAAACAGTTAAAGTGAAGTCAAACTAGTCCTCCATCCCTTGTCATATGTTGAAACAGTTAAAGTGAAAGTCCAACTAGTCCTCCATCCCTTGTAGCTATATGTTGAAACAGTTAAAGTGAAGTCAAACGAGTCAAACTTCATCCCTTGTAGCTATATGTTGAAACAGTTAAAGTGAAGTCAAACGAGCCTTCCATCCCTTGTGGCTATATATTGAAACAGTTAAAGTGAAGTCAAACGAGTCCTTCCATCCCTTGTAGCTATATGTTGAAACAGTTAAAGTGAAGTCAAACAAATCTTCCATCCCTTGTAGCTATATGTTGAAACAGTTTAGTGGAGAGCTGCAGAGGGCTGTAAGACATTCAGACATAAGATGATTTATTTGTCCTCAAAAAATGCAATGGCTGTGTAGTGGCAAAGTATTATCATTGTAAAACGCCCAGATCTGCACAATGCCATGCACATAAAGTAACCAAGCTCATGTCATCAAGTCACATTGCACGTCCACATAAAATACACTTCAAAGTATTTCCACATGTTTTCCCATTTGTAATACCCGTCAAATAGAATATTTACACTGTAAGTATTAAAACACACACACACACACACACACACACACACACACACACACACACACACACACACATGCAAGAAGTATGTCAACTGACCCAACCTTGACACACAATTTCACAAAGTTTTCTGCTAGGATGTTCTTCAACCCATATTTACAAATAGAAAAGTCAGCAATACTGTTCAGGTATGTCACATTTTTTTTTTGTTCAAGGCAAAATTAGGTAAAGATATATCTTTTTAATGCCAAATTAAAGGATGTAAACTGCACAAACACAAATGTGTCTCCACCATATTAACTCACAGGACTTGATTACAAGCATCACCACTGAACTTGCGATGAGATTTTGTACCCATGTTAATTGTTTATTGACTGTGAATGCTTTTTTTTCTTTTCTTTCTTTCTCAATTCTATACATGAATTGCAAACTTCACCTCTTGCAGCCACAGTTTATAAGATGTGTTGAATGGTCATTCTGGATTAGCATGATTTATATTCTCAATAATTGACCAATGACATTTCCTGATATTTTACGGCATGTTGTGGCTTTTCTGGGTACATGCCTTCCTTCCCTTCCTCCTGAGTCAGCCCTGATATAGCCCACAGCGGTTGGTAGGGCTATAAGCCACATGATTGATTGACTTAAGTTCAAATCAAGGATGGAAGGTGCTCATAATTTTGGTTGGGTTGTGTTTGTTCAGTGACAATATGTACATTGTCCTCTCATTTTTTCTTTCTTTCTGTTGACTAAATTGTCTGAATCATGTTGTGACCTACAAGGGCATGGTTGAAGTAGTATTACTGATGTCGTAATCAAGAGTAAAGAATCAAACAGAAAGCATCTGTGGGCCATTGCTCTGTCTTCTAAACTCATAGTCACAGTCATACATTTTTACTTGATAGCAGTTTATCACATGTCAGTTTTTTCTGTTGCTACCTTGCACATACCTCATAGTGTTCAGGGTGGACACTAGCTGTCCATCCTGCAGCGTCTGCCCATGTGTTTGTCTCTGTTCACTGGGACTGATATGGGTTAGCACTTTGGATATCGCCAGATTAGCCATTGAATTATGCTAACTGATGTGTGTATATGCATGTGTGTGTGTGTGTGTGTGTGTGTGTGTGTGTGTGTGTGCAGGATGTGATGTGAGTGTGTGTTTGCAGGATGTGTGTGTGTGTCTCTGTGTGTTTGTTTTGACTTTATGACCATGTGAATTGGTTTTAAGTGTTGGATAGTCCTGAAAAGACCATGTGTACTTGGCTGTGCTGCACTGATTACAACTTGAAAGACTCTCCAGCCCACACATCATTTTTTTTCTTCTTTTTATATTATCATAATGGCAATGTCGTGTATGTGTACTATCATGGCATGCAGCTTCTTGTGTGTTTACTGGCTCACTGTACAGTTTAACTCTGGAACAATATCAACACACCAGTATGCCTTTTTTGAACTTGAACTTTAGGTGTTTGAGGCCTGTTGGAGGTCTGTTCACCTTCGAGACTTGTAGACAGTCTACACCTAAGCACTTGCATGCGTGGGGTATCTTAAAAGATCTGGTACTACCACCACCTATTCATAGCATACTGGATCAAACTTTGAAAGCAGGCTGTTTCAGTGGGCATCCAGTCTGGACTTAAAGGTGTTCATTGATGGGGCTGTGACTGTCTGCTCTGAGAGGCTAATCCAGCAGTTGATGATGACTCTCTCGGAGAAAAAAAAACAAACTTCCTTGTACTTGCAGCCTACTGTGACCTTTGACTAGTTTCAGGCTGTTGCCCCTTGATCTCTGCTATCAAATAGCTGAACCTGAGGGTTCTTCACCCTGTACAATCCATGCACATACTTGTACAGGTCAGTCATGTCACCTTGAGCCCCGTCAATGTTCTAGACTGGGTAAACTAGAGTATGGCCTTGCGTTCTGGGTTAGGATTTGTCTTTGAACGATGAAAGGAGCTTTGTTACTCTGCGCTGAACATACTCCACCTCAGCACACAAAAGTCTTGTGGTGAGGTTGCCAAGCCGAGTGCCCATACTCCAAGACTGGTCTTACAAGTGACTTGTACAGCTGATGAAGGTCTCATTTGTCAAGTGGTCGAAGGAGTGTCTGATTATCCCGACAATTCTATTTTCAGATATTCTTTATTGCTTTGTTCTATTTTAAAAAAATTACATTACAAAGGAACAGAATAATAAACAGATCTAACAATGCAAGGTCTTTTCACAGTCTTTTCAGAGTGTGTACATGTGTGTGTGTGTGTGTGTGTGTGTGTGTGTGTGTGTGTGTGTGTGTTTGTGTGTTGTGTGTTGTGGTTGTGTGGGTGCATTGTGGTGGTGGTGGTGGTGCATTGTGGTGGTGGTGGTGGTGGTGGTGGTGGAGGTGGTGGTGGTGCACTATGTTGTTCATTAACATTATTGACATAATAATAATTTCTTCTCTTTTAAAATATTTTTTTTTCAGTAACAAGAAAAGGAAAATACAACTTTCAGGTCTTGCATTGATCATACTCATAGTGCTAAGCCAGTTATAGGTGCCAGATAAATCAGAATGATTGTGGGCCCTCAACACTGAAGAAGAGAAGAGTGCCATGTGAATAACAACAAACAACACAAATTAATGCAGGGCGCTGATAAGGGTAAAGGGGTGGGGGTTGGTGTGGAAAAGTACACTATCAATAGTATCATCTGTGTGATTACAATCGAAATTGATGAGAAGTGGATCGTCGAAAATCAGCTTTACATTAAAAAAAAAAAAAAATATATATATATATATATATATATATATATATACCTACCACCACCGGACATTCTCCAACGATGCGCCTTACGCCCAGTTACGGCACACGTAAAGTGCATGACACCGACGATAAGCACGAACAAACGGCCATTCAGATATCAAAACAGAAATGAAAACATAAGGCAGCAGCGACTTGAACAGCTTAAACACACCAATTTATGAATTTCGCTCGACTTCAGCTGCGAAGCAATCGCAACACTTTGTTGGTGGATGGAGTCCACAATGCTATAAATAGACGGAATCCCGAATGACATCATCTTTGAACAGCCAATCACAATAACGGAGGTTTAGCTGCATGTGGTCGGGACACAGTACTTTTCCATCCTTGACCTTGGTCCGTTTTCACCAGATAGCCATGCACCCATACGATCCAACACAAGACGGCATTCACCACTCCAGTGGGCCTCTTTGAACGGCACCATCCACGTTCCAGCGACTGATGCAGTCTACGATGTCTGATTTCATCTTCTAGTTCCTCCTGGTCTACATCGACGACCTTCTTATCTACTCGAAGACCTTTGAAGAACACCTGGCACGCCTGGAACACCTGCTCCGAAGAAACAAGGAAACGGACTCATGTTGAGGGCTGACAAATGCAGTTTCTGTGACGCCAAGTCATCTAGCTGGGCCACACCATCTGTGCTGAGGGGTTATACTGCGAAAACACCAAGGCACAGGTTGTCAAGGAATGGCCAGTCCCCACTACAGCCTCCGAGCTCTGCAGTTTCCTGGGTTTCGCCAGCTACTACCGGCAGTTCATCAGAGACTTCGCCAAGATAGCTTGGTCCCCTCCACGACTTGGTTTCCAGCGACAAAAGCAAGAAAAATGATGCCAACATCACTGCACATTGGGCCTATCACCATGATGAGGCAGCTTTCAGAAGACTGAAGACCGCCATGACTTCAGCACCTGTCCTGGGTGTATTATGCAGATTTCACCAAAGCCCTTCATCCTGGAGACTGACGCCAACCACGATGGACTGGGTGCCATCCTCTCCCAAGAGCAAGATGGGCAACGCTGGGGTCCTGGCCTATGCTAGCAGAAGGCTACGTCCAACAGAAAAGAATCAGGCGAGTTACTCCTCCAGCATGAAGCTAGAATTCCTTGCCATGAAGTGGGCTATCACCGAAAATTTCAGGAGACTACCTCCTGGGTTTCAAGTTCGTCGTCTACACTGACAACAACCCCCTGGCCCACTTCAAGACAGCTTCCCTGGGCGCCTTAGAGCAACGCTGGGCTGCTCAATTAGCCCAGTTCGACTTCGAAATCAAGTTCCGGCACTGACAAGACAAATCCTGCTGACGCCCTTTTCTTTCCACACTACCCCCCACCATGGGAAGATGAAAGACAGCTTGCCACTCCTGTCCCATGCCAGATTGCTGCCATCCAAGAGACGGACTGCAGAGTCATGCCTATACCAGAAACAAATACCCCGCTGATGCTGTAGAAGAGCCGCGGACTGAAGTATCGAGCATAGCAAAAGCACCATCGAGAATCCTGTCATTGTCCCCAGTCCTGGCAGATGGCCAGAATAACCCCCTTTCCACAGAGATGAAACCGCTACCTTTCAAACCCTTGCCAGCAGCACCCATGACTCTTGCTTGGAAGATGGGATCCTCT
>JADBJO010010447.1:39336-41711 GCA_016801955.1 Conus betulinus | reverse complement strand
AATGACTCTTACCTACAAACCAAAAACACAAATGGACTAATTTCCCACAGAGATCCCTACTCTTTGATGAATTGCCTGTCAAGGCTATCCACCTGTGCCTACAGGGATTTTTCTGTTAGAGATTTCCTTCAGTTAGACTGGTCACCCTTTCAGTACAGGGCTAACGCACTCAGTCAGTGCGGGTTTGGCATCCAAGTTTTCCTTCTCCTGGACTATGGACACTGCACCTTCTTTCCAGTTATCCGGAGGCAACCCTCTCATTGAGGGCCTCCCCTATCTACCACCCTGTGGACATGCCTCTACACTGAGCGAAGGTTTTTTTTTTTTTTTTTTTTTTTTTCAATGTTTTCTTTTTTTTTTTTTTTTTCTTTTTCTTTTCAGATCTTCCAACATGTTGGCAGACAATAAATGTATTAAACTTTCATCCATAAAAGCCACGTTTTGCACAGATGCAGTTGAGTTACATTAATTTTCTCCCCAGTAATGGAAGTAATTTTAACATTTGATGGACAGGAAAAGAATGTAACTGCCTGCTTTTTTCTGTTTACCACTAGGTTCCGTTTAGACACAGTATTCATTACCTTCCAGTGTATTCAATCACACACACACACACACACACACACACACACACACACACACACACACACACACACACACACACCACCATTCATTATCTTCTTTTTTTTTTATTCTGGAACCAATTTGACACATCATTATATGAGAAAAGTCCATTCATTTCAGTTTGACATACATACATAATTGATCATTTTCATGTTCATATTTCAATATTCTTCACTTGAATCTGACTGAGATTATAAATTCTTCCAATTGAACGTCTGTCGACTTTTCCATCTGTGAATAAACGAACAGGTGATTAGAAAAATAAGTACATAAACCAAACAATACAAGACCTCTTTTCTTCAAACTGACCACTACCACACAATACAAAGTGTTCCACGCTACTGACATAAATCATTTTACATACAATAACTATTTGAAAAAAAAAAACCTGCAAGGCATACTAACACTCAAGAATAAGCAGCAATTGCCCATCCCTTAGTGTTTACAATTCACTATTTCAAAAAATGTAGGTAATGCTTATTTTCACGTGAGAGGAGCCAATAAAATCATCACTGTATCACAGATCAAGTGAATAAGTCTTTTCTGGTTTGAAAAAAAAAATGCTGCCAATCATTCAGACATAGAAAAAAAATTACCAGTACATCACAGATCAACTGACCAAATTTTTCTTATGTAAAAAAAAAAAAAAAAAAAAGAGAGAAAAAAAACGCTGCCAATCATTCAGACATAGAAAAAAATACCAGTACATCACAGATCAACTGACCAAATTTTTCTTATGTAAAAAAAAAAAAAAAGAAGAAAAATCAAACATCACCTGAGTAAAATTGTAGGGGGGAATGAATAAACTTTGTCGTCCATCAATTATACGGTGAAAAACCAGTACAAATCATCTGTACATTATACATCAATATAAATCATCTGTACAATACACATCAGTATTTAATTGTTATTGATATGTGTGTGTGTGTGTGTGTGTGTGTGTGTGTGTGTGTGTGTGTGTGTGTGTGTGTGCGTGCGAACGCAAGAGTGCCATGAATGAGTGCGAGAGGTCCTATTTCCTGGACACCAAGGAGCTGCTGCCAAGCCTTATTTCCATCAGCAGCTCCTCGATAGAGTCTGAGAAGGCCCTCTTTCCTGAAGAGGAGCCAAACCAGCTCCTCCAGCACTTCCTCTTGTTGGTGGGGAAAGGGCTCTTTATATCACAGCCCTGCGCTGGAGTACTGGTGGCTGTAGGGAAACAGCACCCCATCTATGTCCTCAGGGGTGATGCGTCCCACCTTCCCTCTGGTGTCCCTCTCTTCTGTTTCAAGGGGTTCCTGACGATGCAGGAAACATCTTCTCCTCATGCCTGAAACACACATGAGCTTGTGTTTAGTGTGTTGGTTCATATTTACTTTTCCATGCCACTAACGGTAATGCATTCTTTGAACGTTTCTCTGTGTACATTCCAGAGAGAAATCTCAATTGCAACATCAAATGCAGCAATGTTTGCCACATGCACACTGAAAATCAAGATGTTGTGGGCAGAAAGATGTCAGTTTTTTCCAGAAAGATACATTCATGACAACATCCCATTTCTGAAGCTTTTTTTTTTCAATCAGCTTAGCATGAATTACCACACACACATATACACAAACCAATGTGCATCCCACTGATTAAACATTAATACAATTGTTCATGCAGAAATAAACATAATTACAAACATAGTGTCGACACATTTGTCTAATAAACAAAAAAAATGAAACATCATCAGAATGATCACAGTGCACTAGAACTATCATCAAAATAAAGAA
>JADBJO010010447.1:31836-34336 GCA_016801955.1 Conus betulinus | reverse complement strand
ACATCTAGCAATGACCTCCAAAGCAGGATGAGCTCAGTTTTGATTTCGAGACGATTTGAAGTTCAGGATCAGTGCCGTGAGCTCAGCAATGTAGTGTATATATTGTGTCAACTGAAAGGAACCTGTTAAGCAGCAAGTGACTGATGAAACAACTCGATATGGATCAGTGCCGTGAGCTCAGCAATGTAGTGTATATTGTGTCAACTAACAGGAACCTGTTGAGCAGCAAGTAATTGATGAAACGCCTTGATATGGAACCCACAGTATTTTTTTTTCCATAATTGAACTTTACAACAGTCACAAAAAATTGTGAAATCTATAGTGGATCATCTGCACCAAACCATAGTAAACTCGAGGTGGATGTCTGCACTGCCCAGCAGGGAAGAAAAAATATGGTTCCCAGGGTGGAACAGAACAGGGTTCACAAATTCAGTTGAAAACTATGGCCATAAACAGAGTCTGGGGTTCGAAGGAGAGGTTCCAACAATAGTCCTGATTCAGTTAATGTTTGGAGCGATGGTTTCCCCAATCCCTGCATAAGCCATAAAAAAAAAATGACAGCTCAGACGTAGTCCAGTTTCGAGCAGATCAGAGCCCAGAGAGATGGGGGTAGAACGTTCTCTCTCTAATTAGTACCCTGATCCATGTGTTACAGTTCAGAGAATGTTCATCACTTTCAGACAATGTGTCACGGTTGTTGCTTTCTGAAAGGTTGTCACGTGCATCCAGCACCTTTTTTTGTTTATATAAGAAAAAAAAAAATTCAGTTTCCTTCACAGCTGGAGTGGTGGTTTAATCCAAATCTCAGGGTCAGCAAATCACTGTTGGAAGTTGTGATAGTGGATGCACTAAATTTTGGAAACTAAGTTTTCTGGGCCCATAGTATGATCTTATTATGCAACCATAGTTGGAGTCAACTTTTTATGCAGGAATAAATGGCTCCAGCTAAACAGAGTGCAATGTCATCAACAGAGAAATCAGAACTTTGCATTGCCCATTTCATTCTACTGCTGAAGTGGACAGAAGAAAAGAAACTCTTCTGTGGTACACCCAGCCCTGATCACAGATGTCACAGTATGGTACCAACATCATTTGAAAACGCCAGTCTTAGAAAAAGGGCAGATGGTTTTGAAAATCCAGATTGTAAAAATCCATGAGAATACCCAAGCTCTCCTCCTCCATACACAACCCAGACTCATTCCTTAGCAGTCCCTGTGCTCCATAGGAAGCAGCCAACATCAGGCCATTTAGAGGCAACCGACCAAAGACACTGCAGTACTGGTGAGCTACATCGTACTTCTTTGTACCATGTCAGTGGAGCCTGTTCCAATGTCTGCTTCCAGTTGACTACTTAAACGCTTTGTCATGGAGCCAGCTCAACATTTTTTTTTCTCAGGCTCAACTATGTTTGTCAACAGCATTCTCATACTCGTAGATACAACGGACTTCAACGCAGCAGCCATGGAGGTGGAATACAGCCAGGGAGGTGGAATATGGAGTTGTTACCTCTAGGGTGTAATTTACAAAGAGATACTCCTTGTGCTTTTCTGGTATGAAACTGAAGCTGCATTCTGTCTTCTATTACGGCATAATCTGGCATCAACCAGGCTCAAGTGATTCAGATCTCTGCGGTGTTGGTCAGGAAATTTGAGCAACACTTCCAGAAATCCTTCAGTCGTTATTGTTGTCGTTGTATCCTAGCTAAAAGACTCCAGGGATCATCCAAACAGCCGAAGCACTTGAACACTATAGTACAGATGCATCAGCTAGGGACAAGAACATTACGTGTGTAACCATTTTTGATTACCTGCCATGTGGGCAGCCACACTCCGTCTTCGGGGGATCTTCGGGGTTTGGAGACTGATAATGTAATGCTAGGAGCTTGTCACAACTGAAGACAATCTGCGCAAAACTATGCAGAGCCTAACATTTTTTGATGTAGCCTTGGTGTTCTAATCTATGTCAATTGGGACTGACGCAGCCTTTAAGCCAAGGCGAATACTTCAGTCAAAAGGATGTAATTTGTCCACAAAGTTGGTCTTTTATTAAAAAAAAAAAAAAAAAAAAAAAAACACAGAACTGAAAATTATCTTTGAAGAAGCTGATGAGTGTCAGATAACTGGACAAATATTTGCCTTTGCAATTTGAACCTGTGATAGTAGTACACAGCAGATGACCTTAATCACAGTGCCGTGATTATATTTGGCGAGATGGTGAAATTCTGCACAAGACTTTCAATCCATTTCTCACGTACAGATTTAATATACACACATGCACAGTGCACATGGAAGCTTTATTCATTTTTTCAGATGCCCACAAATTGAAATATACATGTCAAGGTCACTGGGGAGAGAGGCATCATGGGAGTAGCAGGGTTTTTTTTTTTTTTTTTTTTTACATCAAATCCATCACACAATGACTCAAGTTATACCAAACGTATCAAATCAAAAAAAACAACAATCATCATTTCATAATCATGTACAATCATATCAGATACAGT
>JADBJO010010447.1:24336-26836 GCA_016801955.1 Conus betulinus | reverse complement strand
AATACTACTACTCGGTGTTAAAAAAAAAAAAAAAAAAAAAAAAAAAAGGGGTAAAACCAATTAAAGATAAATGCCAACTGGACTCTCTGTGTGTGCATATGTGTGTGTGTGTGTGTGTGTGTGTGTGCGTGTGTACTCTTCAGTTCAACAATCTTTCACATGAAGTGATAGTAGACAGGAGTGAGTGTGCATGTAGTTCATCAGTGTTGTCTTTGTTGGTGGTGATATATATATATATATTTTTTTTAACTCTTCAGGGGAAAATGAAGAAAGATACATTAACAAAAGAAGGGGGAGGATGAGGAGTGTGGGACAAGACAAAGCTATGAACATTGTAAAAAAAAAAAAAAGACAAGCTATGAACAATGTACAAAGAGAAGAAAAAACTGAACATTGTATAAAGACGAGACAAAGCTATGAACATTGTATAAAGAGGAGACAAAGCTATGAACACTGTATAGAGAGAAAAAGCTATGAACACACTATAAAGGAAACAAAACCATGAATGTTGTATAAAGAGAAAAAACTCTGAACACTGTATAAAGAGGGGACAAACTAACTAGAACACTGTATAAAGAGGAGACAAAACTAGAACACTGCAGGAACAATCTGTTCATGGCAAAATGCTGAAGCATCACAACTGTAAAATACTACTTTAAAGAAGCAGCATTAACACTAGTTTACAGTCTAACTGTAAGGAGACAAAGTTATGAACATTGTATAAAGAGGAGAGAAAACTATGAACACTGCATAAAGAGAAGACAATGCTATGAACACTGTATAAAGAGGAGAGAGAAAACTATGAACATTGCATAAAGAGGAGACAACGCTATGAACACTGCAGGAACAATCGGTTCATGGCAAAACGCTGAAGCATCACAAACTGTAAAATACTACAGTAAAGATGCATCATTAACACTAATTTACAGTCTGTGTTAAAGAAACAAGGTGAACAATGATTTGATTTATGTCAACAGAATTTATAGTGTAACTGTGTTAAACTTTAAGAAATAAAGTGATCAATGACTTGTGATTTCCATCAAAAGAATTACACAATGGTTATGAATAAAGATTTGCTATGAATAAATCTGGGAGAAAAAGATGTGTCCTTTGACAACGGTATAAAATGTGGTATTGGTGCATCTGTTCACCACAAAGGCTTTTGTTGTGTGTGTATCCTTTGACAATGGTATAACACGAGATGTTACAAGTCTGGTTTATCATGCAGTGTTCCAATTTCTTTTTCTCCTCTATTTGTTTAGCACAACTCCTGATGGGAAAGGAAGAGGGGGGAATCTTCTTTTAGCAGCTTTGTCAGCCATGCCATTGCCATTCATCATTATGTCACAATAAGCTCGTACCCAACAAATCACAGTGACAGCATTTTTTTTTTCTTCTTAACTGGAAAGTAATGTACCCCCCCCCCCCCCCCCCCCCCCCCCCCCCCCAAATTTCACAAATGAACTCAAGCCATGCTTTTAGATCATGTGCATACAGGGTTTCAAAGGCCAATTAAAAATCAACAAAAACTGGTCTAGTCACTGGAAGGTTTACTATATCTTCTAAGTCTGGCACAACCAACTCTTCAGTTGTAAAAACTGAGTACTGCCAAGGAAAAGAAAACTTCAATTTCAAGTGCAGGAATGACAAAAGCTGCTGCTAAGTAAAACTGCCATTTTTCGGTTGAAATGTTTGTTGGTGTTGTTTTTTTTTTTTGTTTTGTCTTTGAATTTTTTTTTTTTTTTTTTTTTTTTTTTTTTTACAAAAGAAACGAGCATCCACGTCATAGTGGGCAGACAAACAATGACGAAAGGAAAACCAGAAGAGTAAAACTGGAACCCCAACCGGGTAATGGCCCATGACGATGAGATCTAACATAGCCAATGGCACAGAGTTATAAACCCCGACAGGACAAACAGGCCAGACCGATGGGTTATTGCTCGACCTAATGGCATGGAGGCCCCACATGAGTCAGGGTAACAAGCCATGACAACCAATAGCCGAGTAATGAGCCGTGACAAGGCAAATGACCCAGTGAGGGCAATTCCTGATCAGTGAGCCATGAATCTGATGCATGGGTCCACTGACATTGGTGAACCTTGACAGGGCAAGTCAAAGCCATGACTAGGCACAGCACAAGCCCTGACTGGAAAAATGGCCCACAGTGACAAGCTGAGCAACACATATGGCTCAAGGTATATGGCCAAATTCTCACTGGAACAGGAGATGACCACAGACAGAAAGACTGGGCTATAAACAACAAAGTGTTCGAAGGGTTTTTTGATGTTTCGTTTGTTCTAATATTCATTAAACAACAAAGTGTTCGAAGGTTTTTTGATGTTTCGTTTGTTCTAATATTCATATTTAATAACTGCAAGTTCACTTTGTTTCTAATGGGTCCCCAAGAACAGAACTCTGAATGAGGTGGTAAGATACATAATATCAAGGACAAAAAAGATCTGTGTCAGTGATAATTCTGATGCACAAATGTGCATCTCAG
>JADBJO010010447.1:8673-18673 GCA_016801955.1 Conus betulinus | reverse complement strand
ATGAAGAGAGTCGACAAAGATTCTGCCGCTACATGTGTTAACATAGTTTTCCATTTTTGTTCATGAGATCGACAAAAATTGTGGTAGTGCTCAAAGTACCACTGAGGCCGCTATCAATAAAATCTTACATAGACATTAGATTCCATTCCATTAAAAAAAAAAAAAAAAAAAAAAAAAAAAGGCAAAAAGGCTATTTTATGCCAGTGGATATGGATGACGCATTAACATGTGTACACTAGAACGGCTGATTCTTCAAAGTTTCGAAGTTGGCTGCCTTAAACAAGTAGTATGCAAGAAATGAACTATCACTGTCAAAAAGTAGCAATTCAAAGTGTATTGATTCCCCGAAGATGGAGTATGGCTGCCTTAATGGCGGGATGAAGAATGGTCACACACACAAAACTTCACTGCCTGTCTATACAGGCAGTGTTCGCAGGGGTATCAGCCTGCGCATGCAGAAAGAAAGTGTACTGAGAGACTAGAGTAAAGTGTTGTGAACATCAAAAAGATGTTGCGGAAGTCCATGATTTCCAATAATTCCTACTAGATTTGGGACGAATGGTTTTGGACTCTCCATCTTTCCCCAACCTTTCTTTTCTACAAGGTCTCCAACAAATTGAGAATTTTCTCCCCAACAAATTGAGAATTTTCTCCATGAAACAAAAGGGGGGGGGGGGGTGTGTGGGGGGGGTGGCGAGGGGGGGGGGGTGGACTGGCCTATAAAAAAGAAGTTTAACTGATAAGTAGAAGATGATGATGTAGACTTCAGTTTTAAAAAACATATTACAAGCCTCTACTCCATGCGCCTCATTCTGGCATCAGCCTGGCTAAAGAAATACAAACTGCTCTAGTAATCTTAATCAATCATTAGGAGAATGAAACTGAACTTTGTGGTTACAGTCTTCCAAAATCAGCCCAGTGAATCAAGGTCATAGCAGATGGATGAAACAATGTTTGCAATTATTTCTGGCAATTAAAAAATCAGCTTCAGTTCTGAGATCATTGGCAGCCAAACTGAGATTGATTCACACACAGGCTGATTTTCCTCCACATTTTGACCAGTTCTTTTTCATATTTTATTATCACATCAAACTTCATCAACACATCAACTTCTGTATTTTACAACCTTTTCTGTGCTAAAATATCGAAAAAAACATACCGAGGCCATTCATCTAGAAAACAAAACAAAACAAAAAAAAAAACAATCTTGTAGAAGCTGTGGTACCCATGTTCAATCCCATTCCATCTTTCAATTAAGAATTTCTTAGGTTTTTATTCTAATTGTAGGAACCTTCAGATTTCACCAAAAAGACCCTCAGATTTTTTCAACAGAGGGTCCCAAGTACCCTTGATCTTAAATGCTATGTTAGTAAAAGGAAAATTGGGAAAATGGGGGCAAACTGTGCCTACAGCTGTGTGATCCATGGACACATGAGCCTACTATATCTCTTTTCCCATCTTTGCTAGAATCTGACAAAAACCACACAGATAAACCCTGAAACCTCCTGCCATTACTTCAACTGAACCGCAATGTTTTGGCTGTTTGAAAACATTTTTTCAGTGCTTAACCAAAAGTTTGTAATTTGAATATCCCCTATTTACTCCTATCACAGTATCAGTGATCATTGCTATGCAAAAAATGTGTATCTCTGCTGCTCTCAAAATTCCCATCTGAATGCACTGAAATTCTGGCAAGCGCATCAACAATATGTACCATTGATTTTCTCTTGTACACTTTACAACTCCGAGCAGCATGTCATGTAAAAGTACTCTGATCCAATCCACCACAATCTAAGCTGATAAAAAATGTAACTTTGACATTTTAGAGTATTGAGAATCGATTAACAACTTCTGGTTGAGAACTTTACTGAAAAGTGAAAAACAAGTCACTACCCCATCTATGATCAGACCACAAAATTCAGCCAAACACAAAAAAGGCAGGCAAAATCTTATGAAATCAGGCTTTCCAGAATCTCAATCAACAGCTTGGCAGTGGCTTGCGGGCAATATACATACAAAAACAGATCAAAAGTCAAGCGAACAACACAACATAACCAGCCTGGACAAGTAAAAATGCTGGGTTACATGGATGTCTTGTGCCCAAGAGTGTCCAAACTAGTTCTACAAAGATTCTATGAATTTTCATTGTTTTGCCCTCTTGTTTGCCACTGGGCTTCTGATGATCACTGCATGATAACTGGAATTCAGTCAAGCAATTAAGTACTTCAAGACTGATGGAAATGGCTCACCTATGAAAATTCTGATTGACACCCCTGCAGTGAGTTCACAGTTAAAATTCTGAAGATGTATGTGGTCACATTTATTCACTTTAGTTGACAACACTTCACCAAAATGTTAAAGATGATTCTGAATTAAGAATGTCAAAATAATCCAGTTTGTTGCATGAACTTCATCATTGACTCCTCTTGCATATCCATTATTTTTGTTTTGTTTTGACTGTAAGCCAGTGAGAAAGAGAAAAGAGCGCATGTTTTCAAACAGTTATAAAAGTGCAACCTTCTAAGTATTTTCTGACCCCCTGAAAAATTGGAAAACCAGTTTTGCACATGAGTCTGACCTCCTCTGGAAATAATCATTTGTACAAATGCAGATTCTTGTCTCATTCTGCATCAAATGATTCAAAAGTACACACTGCAAACAGTAAATGGGAAAGAAGAGACAGCAAAACGGACAGAGATACAAATTAAGTATGGCCATTTCAACAGTATGTCTACTCACACAATGTCCAGAGCAACAGGAGAACGTACACACAGGCTGGCAGGCCGAACACAGCGACAGAAAAAGCAGCAGCCACCTGACGAACGACCAGGACCACCCACCAGGACAAGGCTCTGCAACAAAACAATGCACCACTGAAAAAGCAAAGCTTACTTCTCAGCAGTTTTATTTAAAAAGTCCCTATCAACTATTCTTTAGAAACAACACTATGTGTTACTGTGTCCACGCACATGTAAACTGAAATAGATTCCGACATGTCATGATAGTAGTAGTAGTAGTCGTAGTAGTAGTAATAGGGACTGGAGCAAAAGCCTAGGCCTCGCAGCCTATGTACGTCCCGTCCTCTCTTTGTCAAATACTTTTTTTGTTTAAAGTACAGGTGTTGAATGCGCAATTGTCATTTTGTTTACACTATGTCTAATAAGGCATTTTAATCATCAAAATGACTGAAAAAAATCAGTATACTTTGGAATTACATCCAAAAGATTCTTGAACTTGTTAGTGTCTTCTGCAAATTTTATGTTAGTAGGGAGTTTATTCTATAAAGGGGGCTACTCTGTGTGAAAAGGAAATTTTCTTTGTGTTAGTACCACAGTGCTAAAGAAATATCTTTCCTTCTGCATTTCTTGTGAAATGTGAAAGAGAAAAGAGTGAGTCAACACAAACATCATCAAATCCATTAAATATTTCATAAGTCTGTATAAGGTCGCCTCTTGTCCTTCTGCCTCTTAGTGAATGTAGATTCAAATATTGTAATCTTTCTGCATAAGATTTATCTTTGCATTCTTTTTGTAATAGCTTTGTAGCACATCTTTGAACTCTTTTATTTGTGATGACTGTCTTTTCAAGTATGGGCACTAAATCGCATTAGCATATATTCCAAATGAGGTCTCACAAAAGATTTATAGTTTTAGGAATACCTCCTCCTATTATAGGTAAGAGAAACTTCTCATTATGACTCCCAACATTTGATTGGCTTTATTAACTACTTTCCCAATATGTAGGTTAAAAGACATCATGCTATCGAAAGTTACTCTCAAATCTTTTTCCTCTTTTAGGGTCTTTTTCTGCTGTAAGCTGCCATTTTGTCTCATATAATAAGCATGTTCTTGGTTGTTTTTTTTCCTATACGTAGCACACCACATTCAGAGATACTGAAATACAGATTCCTTACATCTGACCATTTTGGAGTTTATACAGATCATTTTGTAAATCTGAGAATTGTGAAGTGTTATCGTATAGTTTTGGTATCATCAGCAAATATTTTACAGGTGCTTTTTAATGATAAATGGCAAGATGTTTAAAAACACCGTGAAATATTGCGCCCAAGATGCTACCCTGAGGTATATACAACTTGGAACCTTGGCTTTATATTCGATCTTTCACCACCTACTCTTTACAAGCTGTACCCGATTTGTCAAAAATCCTTGTATCCAATTCTGTTTGCCGGATATTCCATAACCAGATAGTTTGACAAGCAGCCTTTCATTGTGGCACAGTATCAAAAAAACCTTAAAATCGAAGTATGTAACATCAACATTACGACCCATCATCCAATAATTTTGTCATACCTTCTACAACTTCAAGCAACTGAGTAACAAGAAGAACGTTTTTTTATGGAACCCATGCTGACATTTAGCATATAAATCATTATATGTAAAATGAGCTACAACTGAATCTCTAGTCTAATTATTACTTTCTAGCACTTTACATACTACGCAAGTCAGGCTGACTGGTCTATAGTTACCTGGATCTGCTTTTGACCCCTTTTTAAACAAGGCTCTTTGGCCGTCTTCAAATTTGGGGTAAGGGTACCTGATTCTCATGTTTTATTTGAATAATAAACATAGTGGGACAGATAGTTCATTTCCTAGTTCTTTTTTTTAAAATGTTTTTTTTTTGGATTTGGTCGGGGTCCTTGTGCTTTATTTGGGTTTAAGTTGACCAATCTATCTCTCACTGCTTCTGGGGGGGATAACTCTATCTCTGACAAGGATATCCCACTTGGATATGCACATTCATCCAATAATGGTATATTTGTAAAATCTTCATGTGTAAAAAACACTAGCAAAGAAATCATGTGTCTGCTTTTTCTTTATCATTTACTACCAAGGAACCATCTGGTTTATTTTGGGCACCAATAATATTTGTATTGACTTTTAATCTATTTTTGAAAATACATCCAAAATAATTTAGGTTATCTTTACTATTTTTTTGCAACCATTTTTTCATATTCCCGTTTAGTTACTTTAAACAACTGGAGCATTTATTCCTTTCGCATATGTACTTCATGTAATTTGTTCCTGATTTAGTACTCAGGTATTTTAAAAAATTTGTACTTCTTTTTAATACTTCTCATAGCTTTTATATTCATCAAGACTGGAGTGAATTCCCTCTTTGCATTTTTCTTTATTTTGGGAATACACTTATCCATTCCTTCATGTATAGTATTCTTGATATACCCCCCCCAGTTTCTATCCATGTCCGATATCCTTTCCAATCATGTCAGCCATAATATGTCTAAATTTGTTATAGTCCCCCTGGTTCAATTTATACATAAATTCTACTTGATTTGTATCATTAAGCTTTTCCAAATTCAACTGAAATGATAAAACAGGGTCACTTTTACCCACCGGATCAAGATGAACAACTTCTGAAATAAACTATTATCATTTACCATATCCAATCATCAAGGGTTTGGTTCTATCCCGTCTTGGTCTTGTTAGTTTGGTCACTTTTTGGATTAAAAATGTATCATGCACCAGTCTTATAATCTCATTTACCTTAAGCCATGACCACCTCCCATCCCAATAAACATCGATAATTAAATTAAAATCCCCCATTATGCATATTTTGTCATATTTCAACATTTCATCAGATTTTAATATTTCAAGCAATTTACTATTATTTTCTTCTGTACTGCTTTTGGGGGTTTTATATACACACAACCAATCAACACTTTACCATTACACTCACTACCAAATGTAAACCAAACACTTTCTTGAGACTTGTATTCATCAAAATCACGACACTCTCCAGCATTTAAATAACGACCCATATATAAAGCTACCCTTGGTGGTGGTTTCTGTTAATGAACATGTCATCATCAGGAATGCAGAACTCTTTTCTCACAGAAATGTTGTAAATTCTTTGATACCAATTCGGTCACTGCAATTACACATGTATGGATGTATCACATCTATCCTTGAAAACGACTCTTCTCGTTTGTTCAAAAACCCACTGACATTAGAATACAGAACATGGAAAAAATCTGGATTGTGCTTGAAAGGATTATGAGTAATGTATCAATCATGTTAAAGAAATGGGGGGGGGGAGTGGGGAGAGAATGAGAGCTTGCTCTGGATGAAATAGTAACACAACTTTTAAAAAGTCCACTCACACGTCCAGAGCAAAGGGGGAGACTCGACAGGCCAGGAGGGAGCCAAGCAACTGCAGAACTGCCACCACCCGAAGAAAGACGTGGTTCAGGCAAGGGCAAAGGTCGCTGGCCTGCACAAATCCATTAAAAACAATTTATCACATCAGCCTGGTTTCCATTTCACACTAGAATCACCATTTATTTCAGTAAAAATCAGCTTCCTACAACGTACATGCTTACTCGAAATCTTCGAATGCAAATACAATTTTTTGGAACCAAATTTTCAATGCATAAAATTTAGAGGTTCTCCGTCGCCATTCTGCCCACTAGTACTACTACTCCCCTTCCTTTTACACCTTTTTGAACACTTGATGAGCACATGTGCTACTCGACCTATTCAATGTGTAAATTTTCGTGGTAATCCACAGTACGCTACTTCTCACAACTGCACCCCTGAAGGTGATCTAGCGAGAATAAAAAAATTAAAATTTGGTCAACACAGCTTGCGTCGGTCTTCAAAAAAAAAAAAAAATCGACAGGCCTGAAGTCTCCCTCTTGTCGAACGTGAATTAACTGCGAACACGCATTTCCTTGACTAAACAAATACATAAAAGATTCCATTTTGCCTACGTCTACAAGCTGTGTGAACATCTAAGGATACTAAAAACAGCATTAACAGAGACCATCGTGTAGGTTAGACAGAGACTGACCTGTCCAAAAAATCCAAATGGCGGCACCACAGAGCCGAGGTCGACAGTCGAGCTGACTGACGGGGCTACTGGCGAGGTACAGAACAAAAGTAGCACCACAACCAAGGGCAGAACTTGCTACAGGGCAAGACACACGCTGGCTCTGGCACCTAGGCAGTCCAAGAACTGAAAGACCAACCTAGTACTACAGTTAAAAACTCTGAAAGCAGAAAAACGTAACAGAGTACTCAACGCTCGTCCGATTCCAACGACAATCAAGCAGGATAGCGGGTAGGTGCGCGTTACCAGTAAAGGTTTTGATTGGTCAAGCCAAAGAAATCTACCCCAGTTGTTGGAGTACCCGGATGTTTGCGTACAAAGGGATTTGATTGGTCAAAGCGAAAGACGCCAACGGCTATGTTTCGCAAATCTTGCATGTATGAAGTAAACGGCCCGACTGGGTACAACTACAATGCATAACAAATAAAACGAATTATTTCACTGATGTTAAAGCTAAAGCTATAAATTTCCGACTCAATTTGGCCCTGTTTTCATTGTTATATCCTAAGCGTAAGATCCAAATCCTCCTCTCTCTCTCTCTCTCTCTCTGGACTGACATTTTCAAATGCAAGAGCACACGTCCTCGTAGGTCAAAAAGAATGTTTGCAGAAATTTGAAGTTCCTTTGGTCTTGGGAGAAAAGTGATTCAACCATTTAAAAAAAAAATAAAATGTTCGATTGCCAAATTCAAGTAATGCAAACCAACGGTTTTTATTAAAGGTTTGGGGATTGATTGCAGATCATACTGTTACCGGAAGTGAACATCGATTTGCAATTAAATGTCCACTAATCATCAAAATAAAAACACCAAGCATATTCGATATCGGAAACAGGGAAATATCATATGTAGGCCTACACCCAACCCCATAGAACTGGGGGTTTTTTTTTTTTTGGGGGGGGGGGGGGGGGGGGGGGGGGGGGTTACGGAACGAATATTTCTTTTATTTCATTTCATTTCGTGAATTTTCTTTCTATTCATTGTGGTGGGGCGAAAAAAGAGAGGAGAAAATGCGAAATCAATAAATAACGGAATAAGAAGTCAGAGAGAAACGCCGAAATTCAGTTTGTGTTTTGCCGCTACTGGGAAAGGGGAGCATTATAACACGATGCCTTGGAACGAAAACGTCTCTCTCTCCTCCCCCCACCCCCACACGTCCCCATCCACACACACACACACACACTATCACCCGTTCCCTATGTCTGTCTGTCTACCTGCCTCTTTCTCTGTCCCTGTCTGTCTGACTGTGTGTCTCTGTCCTGATCTGACTCTCTGTCTGTCGGCCTTCCTGTCTATCAGTCAGTCTGTATGTCTGTCTTTGTCTCTGTCTCTCACTCTCTCTGTCTATGAACCTATGTCTCTCTGTCTTCTCTCTCTCATTCTGTCTCTGTCTGTATCTCTGTCTCTATGTCTCTCTGTCTCTGTCTCTCTCTCTGTCTCCCTCCCCCCCCCCCCCCCCTCTCTCTCTCTCTCTTTTCTCGAGCCCCTCTGCATTCCTCGGCTGTTCTCCTTTCTTGTATTGGGCATTTTCTTCTGCACACAACAGTATCTGTTTCACAGTGGACTGGCGCGCACTGTCCTCAGTCTACTCCACCTTCAGTATTTCAAATGACGACAAATACATTTTTTTTTTAATTTTACTTTGATGGCATATCTTTTTTCATACTTAATGTTGTTAACAATCTTTTTTTTTCCAAGCGCAAAAGCTTTTATTTGCTTGTAAAGAAATTTACAAATTGAAAACATGAAAAGAAAAAACAGCACTCAAAACACACACACACACACACACACACACACACCACACACACACACAAATGACGGTAGATCTTATCTTAAATAAATACATTACAGAGCTGCAATAAGTTTGAAAAAAGAACAGTGAATCCTATTTAACATATACATATTACAAAATAAGCACAACATTGTGTCTATACTGTCAGTGTCACACATTAATCTTACAATTTTGGAGCGTTGTCCTTTTTTTTTTCAAAATCAAAGAAAAAGTCAGAGAGAGAGAGAGAGAGAGAGAGGAGAGAGGAGAGGAGAGAGAGAGAGAGAGAGAGGAGAGCGACAGAGAGACAGAGAGAGACAGAGAGAGACAGACAGACAGAACAGACAGACAGACAAAGAGACAGCCACACAGACAGACAGGGAAAAAAAACCTAGATGCCTAAAGTTTTATACTACAGAAGCATAGGAATCGACATCAACAGTACAAATAAATTACTTATCCACTAACGACGGTTGACTTTTTAGCTGCCACACTAGGCTTTTGCTCAGGACTACACATATTACATAGGGTAAAGGCGGGCAAGGAGCCCACCTTAAGCAATAATTCCAACCATTCCTCCATTTGAAGTCACAGGCAGCTCCAAATAGGTGCGATCTATTGAGGTGTACCTTGGCTATAACATATCACAAGCATATCTGGGTAGAATAAAAGATAAAAACACAGCAGGTAAAAAAAAAAAAAATTTTATTTTTGGCCTTCTTGCCCTATGCCCTGGGCAAGAGGCTATTGAGAGCGGGCAAAATCGCCCACCATGGGCGTTTTGCCTTACAAGCGAGGCGCGTCTTGCCTCTTCATATGCAGCACATCTAAATTCTTAGTCTTAAAGTTCATAACAAAGGATAAAAGAAACAAAATGTTGTATAAAAGTAAAATTTGCTGAGTTACACTTGACTAGGGAAGTAATTGCAACATCTAGTGCAAATTCAAAGTAGGCCTATGCTGAACTTTAAAATCTGAACACTTGTAGCCTATATACAGTACCAAAGGTTTAAAAAAAATGAGAACTTGCTGAGTTACCTACTCGGCTACAATAAAACAGTCCAGTGCAAAAAAAAGTAGGCATAGGTCTCTTCTTATTCAGAGTCATCGGAACACAATTTGGACAGATGAATTGAGCCGTTCCTTGGGTGCACTCCTCATGGGCCCAGTGGAGACCAACCTGGCACTGGACCCACACATCTCGGGTCTGCTGCTGTTGCGATAGGGCTCACAACATATCAGACATGGCCATTCCTCTTCTTCCTGATCTGAATCTTTTTCAGGTTCACGACGCTTCCTCTTCTTCTTTGACTTGCCTTGGCTTGCCTTCTTTTCTTGTCGCGTCTTTTGGACAGTCTGTTTTG
>JADBJO010010446.1:70229-72852 GCA_016801955.1 Conus betulinus | reverse complement strand
GACGGCAGATGGTGTGTACATCCCCAAAGAGCAAAACTCAAGTGACATCAGCCAGTTCAGGCCAATATCACTACTGAACGTCGAAGGGAAAATCTTCTTCTCTGTCATGGCAGCAAGGCTGACCAAGTACCTCATGGAAAAACAAGTACTTGGATGTGTCAGTCCAGAAAGGTGGCATCCCAGGCGTGGCTGGCTGTGTAGAACACGCCACAATGATCTGGGACGCAATCCAAAGAGCAAAAACAGAAAAGAGAGACCTGGACGTAGTGTGGCTTGACCTGGCAAACGCATATGGATCTGTACCCCATGAGATGATACAGTTGGCTCTTGAGATGTACCATGTGCCAAAAAACATCCGCGACATGCTCAAGAAGTACTTCAATGGCTTCTCAATGCGGTTCTCTACCAAGGAGTACACAACAGATTGGATCAACTTGGAAGTGGGCATTGCAATGGGCTGTGCAATTTCCCCAATACTGTTCGTGTTGGCAATGGAAGTCATCTTGAAAGCAGCAACAAGCAAGCAACGCAAGACAAACAGACCTTGGCGATGGATACAAGATGCCCCCTCTCAAGGCCTTCATGGATGACACTACAGTGATTTCATCCAGAGAAGACGAGACACGTCATGTGCTGGAGAGGCTGGATGACATAGTTGCCTCATCCAGAATGAAGTTCAAGCCAAAGAAATCACGGAGTCTCTCACTGAGGAAAGGAAAAGTGGCCGAATCTGTGGTCTTCAGTGTTGCCAACCAGGCCATTCCAACAGTTACAGAAGAGCCAGTCAAGAGCCTTGGAAGATGGTATGATGATACGCTGAAAGACACACAAAGAGCAAAAAAAAACCAAACAGATGTCGGAAGAAGGGTTGGAGACCATTGACCAGTGTGGGCTCCCTGGCAAATACAAGGTCTGGTGTCTGCAGTTCATGCTGATACCAAAGCTCCTATGGCTCTGATGATATACGACATCTGCACCAGCATAGTGGAGGCAATGGAATCCAAAATCAAACAAGTTCACAAGGAAATGGCTTGGTGTCCCACCCTGTCTGACTGACATAGCGCTGTACTGTCGCCAAGCAAAGCTGAAACTACCACTGAAATCCATCCTGGAGGAATACAAAGCAGGGAAGATCAGACTTCAAAGCATGCTGGAGGACTCAGGAGACAAGGTGGTAGAAGCAATCAAGCCCCAGCTGAAGACAGGCAGAAAATGGAAAAGTTCAAGAGGCGATGGATTCTGCAAAAAAAGAAAGTCTCAAGATCAGAGAAATAACAGGACACACACAGACCAACAGACAAGGACTGGGGGTGACCAAAACTGAATGGTGGTCAAAGGCCAAAGGAAAAGCCAAAAGAGACATGATGATTCAGGAGATGAGAAAAAGAAGAACACCAAAAAAAAAAAGACTCCAAAAAGCAGTCCAGCAGAGCCAGCAAGGGCAATGGACAAACGTGGGAGAATGCACTCCAAAGAAGTCTCACTTGGAATGACATTTGGCACATGGCCCCTCTCAGGATCAGCCTTCATTCTCAGATCTGCATATGACCTCTGCCCTCAAATGCAAACCTGGTGAAGTGGGGAAAAACAGACGATCCTTCATGCCCCCTCTGCCATGAAAAACAAACAGTGGAGCATGTTCTAAGCTCATGTAAAGTAGCCCTGGTTCAAGGAAGGTACACATGGAGGCACAACCAAGTGCTCAAAGAGATTGTACAAGTAGTCTGGGCTAGTACCAACACCACAAAAGGGAAAATCAGGACTCCAAAAGCACCCGCAACATTCTTCACGGCAGGAGGCAGCGAATCGTGGCCAAGAACAATAGTGCCACTCGAAACATGCAGGCAGAGTCTGCTGGACGGGGCAGATGACTGGGAGTGCACTGCAGACCTCCCAGAATGGAAGAGTCACCCAGAGATCATCAGCAAGAGTGGCATGAGACCAGACATAGTAGTCCACTCTCAGTCAACCAAGCAGCTGATCATGATCGAGCTCACGGTGCCATATGAGAACAGAATGGAGGCGGCTCAAATCTACAAGACTGAAAAGTATGCTGATCTGGCAAACAGCCTGAGCAGAGAAGGCTATCAGGTCAAAGTTCCTCACTGCAGAAACTGGAGTTAGGGGGTTTGTAGGAACGTCTGAAACAGCTCTCAGTTGCAGGGCAGGGGAGGGAAAAAAACAGAGCCCTGAAAGCAATGGCATAAGCGGCAGAGAGGTGTTCAAGCTGGATCTGGTCAAGGAGGAACAAAAGTGAACTTCATAAGGCTTAACTTTCCTACAAATATCAGGTGTCCCAGTGGCTCAGTGGTTAGTGCGCGAGTCATTAAGTGGAAAATGAGCATGTCCAGAGGGCATGGGTTCGAATCCCAGCCATGGCTCGTCCCAAGATGGGAAAAAGGGGCAGCAGAGGGACATCCGGAGTCATGAACCGGTGTGGCCCAACCCCCATAGAGTGTCAGGAGATAAGGGCCGAAACACTTGCTTGAAGGGGCTTCTCTTCTGAGGACTCTCTGCTGCCACGCTCTCCACGGGTTTCTTTCTACTGCTCCCCCTGTTGTCCGATATGCAATGGCTTCCTGTTTCTAGTCATACTGAATAGACCCTACATTTCCAAACACTG
>JADBJO010010446.1:27729-40229 GCA_016801955.1 Conus betulinus | reverse complement strand
ATGTTGGGAAATTAAGAATGAAATGAGGCAGGGAACAGTAGTAAACGATAAACAATAAACACACGTAGGGTTACTCTTGCTCCCATAAGAAAACCTTACACAGAGTAACTTATATTCAAGACTGGCACAACCTTTTAAACTTGAATAAAGTCAGACAAATACAAAGACGAACAATCTAGTAGTGGGGGAAAAACAAGCGCAGGCCAACAACCCCTCAGCCTTGGATTGAAGGGAGACATGAATGACAAGATGATGACCCTGAAGAAGAAGACCTTCCTGTACAGGGTTCTTCTGTGGACTCATTGAACTTCGACATTTCTAAGTTTGGCCACTTTCCACTCTGGACATGTATCACTTTCTGAAGAGCGTTCTTTTTTTTGTTGTTTTTTTTTTTTTTTGTTTTTTTTTTTTTGAGTGGCTTGCCTTCATCTTTTGTCACAGCTTTGGGAACTGCATTGCTCATGTAGTTTATCTCCTGTGTTTTCAGGTCTGGAGCTGTCACAGGATGTTGAAGGGTGTAGTTAGCTGGACTTGAGTTCAGTTTGACCAGGCATGTACACTAGGATTATTTCATACAGCATGAGTCTCAGTCGCCATCGCTCAATCTGAGCTGGTGTACATTTCTGACTGAAAACGATTCACAGAGGTGGTTTGTGTGATCTAGGATGACTTTTGAATGGAGTTCCAAAGAGGTATAAGTGGAAGTATTCGGCACTATATATGACTGTCAGCATTTCCGTGTGTGTGAGTTACTGAGTGGCATTGTTCCATTGCACAGCTTGCGTACAGCTTGCATTTCATATCAAACAACTTTTTTTTTTTTAAGTCAGTGTTGCAGCAAGACCAACAAGGCTTCATTTACTTGTACTGTTGTCTTTCCCTTACCTTACCTTTGGATTGAAGCAGGCCATGATTGTTGTTTTTGTCGGGCATTCCTTGAGTTTGTCAAACTTGTTGCTCCATTTCTGACCCATTTCCAAGTGGTATCAGCTTTTATCAAGTTTCTGAGAGGTTCCGTAATTGTTGCATAATTTGGTATTAATCTTGCAACGTACTGTATCATTCCAGAGACATGTATGCATTTAGGAATAGACTTTGTTGGCGATTGTTTATTTTTTTTGAAGTAAGTCAGTGACTCCCCCATCCCCCCCCCCCCCCCCCCCCCCCCCCCCCCCCCCTTGGTTCAGCATATTCATTGATAGTTCCAGTACCTTTTTGTTCATCTGTAAATGAATTGGATATTTTAAAAGATTCATCACTTGCATAATGAAGAAGCAATACTTTCTTTCCACCCTCTTTTGTAATGTTCAAAGCACACATCAAAATTTGAAGTTTCAATAGCCGTTTGTTCCAGTGTATTTCTGTGCTCCATTCGTTTGAATGTACGAAAAAGCTTTTCAAAGTGAGGTAAACTTTTTTTTTGGGGGGGCAGGTTCTTACAAGATCCTCATCACTGTTGTGCGTTGTCTTAAAAAGAGAATGGTTGTTCAATCAAACAATTAAGCAGTAGGAAAACACCTCATGGTTTCCTGTGTATATTGCTTTCACTTCTGTTTAGTCGTTGTCAACACAGCTGGGCAGAAGTCCCTTATGCTTATGAGAAAGAATGATATTTATCAGAATGGGGGACTAATCAATATTATTGGTATTACTTTCGATCCTTGCATGTACACAATCACAACAGTTTTCCAATGGCTAAAGCTCTGAGAGTCGTTTGAATTGGTCTTATTAGAGTTAGTTGCATTTTGAAGTTCAAAGAGTCTACAGAAAAACAACAGCACCACCACCACCAACAAAAAGGAAAAAAAAAAAAACCCAGCAAATTCATCGCAACAGTTTTGTTAATCATTAAGTACTCTACACAAGAACATTATAATGATAGTGGTTCAGCAGCATAAAAGAACCACAAAACAAACTTTGGTCAACACTAATGGGCACTGAATGCTGGCAGACTTTTTTTTTGTAAATAGTAATACAAATGCAATTTTAAAATGTACCACTTAATCAGTTTACAAGTCATTAGAAGTATGGGATTACCATTTCAAAGTGAAAACTTTAACTGGGTCCACTTGCATAGCTGTGTCTCAATTCAGGTTTCACTAAAGTTACAGCCATGCAATGCATTGTAGCCATCTGAAAATGTGTGTGAACACTGATGGATGAGGATGGAGATGATCCTGTGGAGTTTCATTTCAGTCTGAGAGTGCACGACAGAGCTATAGTGTATGTTTCTTTTTTAAATGCAGATTTCTTTTTTTTTTTTTTTTGTAAATGCTGATCAATGAGGATGAAGATTATTCCTTGGAGTTCCATTCCAGTATGAGGCTGCAAAAGACTTGATAGGGGTGTACTCAAAGCTTACTTTCATAAACGTATCATGGCATCAACCAGGCCCCCAACAAATACCTGCAGCATAGGTCTGGAAATAAGACCAGCTATCTCGGAGACATCCTTAATTGGATGAAATTAAAGCGTAGTTTCCATCTTTTCACTGGAGCCCATGGCAAACCCTGCTCTGAACAGGTACCGGTGTGGGCAGAACAATTCCATTTATGAATAAACGGCTGAGATGGGAACCAGAGTCACGACCTTCCTACTGTGCTAGGGAAATCCATGGCACCAGCCACTGCTCCACTGCCGCTGCTTCCTTGCAGTTCACTTCGCTATAAGTATATCAATAACTATATGTATATCAACAGTTTGATGATAATCATGATTGTATCCATATAATAATGCTAAAGAAGGCTGGAAAAATGGCGGGTGGGATTGTCAGAAATATTGCAAAGAATAACGATTATATAAATAATAATAGTAAACATAATATTTGTAACAGTTATGAAGTTGTAACAACATATATACTGATGATAATGGTGAGTAAAAAAAAAAAAAAAGGTAATAATGATAGTGATAAAGATAATTATGTTAACACTAATCAAGATAATAATAGTAAAATTAGTAGTTTTTTTTTTTATGAAGGTGATGATGATAGCGCTGATAATGATGATGTGACGACAGTACTGCGGATAGCAACGATAATAACAGTAATGTTGGTACCATAGTAGTAGGTGGAAGGGAACAGAGATGGTCAATGAGTAAAAGTTAACAGTGCTACTGGAGCAGGGAGAAGGTGGTGAGGTGAGGATGAATATTGTGATGTTAATAATAGTAACGACAGGTGAAAAGGAGTAGGGGTGATCACAGAGTGAAAGGTTAACGGTTTTCTTGGACCAGGGAAGAGGGGGAAGGTTGAGGGGAAAAAAAAAAGGGGGGGGGGGGGGGGGGGGGGGGGGGGCACACACTTATAATCACTTAAAAGAATACAAACTGTATTATTGCTATAATTTTAAAAATTGTCTGCTGGTGATGGGATTAGTGATAACAGGACCTAATAATTATATGCATAACGGAAGTGATAATAACGATAGAAAATAGTTACAAAAAAGGGACATCAGTAATGACGATGATAATGATGTGATGATAATCAGTATTGATGATAATGATGATGATGAAAATCGACTCGTTTCTTTTGTTTTCAAAGCTCTAAAGAGATCAAGGTCATTTTCTTCGCACCATGAATGGAACTTTATTTCATCAACATGGACAGAGTCGGAGATGGAGAGATCTTCAATGGCGGGGGTCATCAGTATGAGGATTTGATGATGGACATTTTGCCTGTGCCTGCACAGTCATTTGTATGTAAAGGGAACAGGACCGCTCTGTACCCTCAGTGGAAGACGGGCGTTCAGTGGGGATTGTAGATTGGAAACGGACAGAGTTTGTTCTGTGAAGTCGACAATCTGCAGAGTGAAAACTGGAACCAGGTGATCTCTTAGCTAGAACGTGCGATTGATTTGTGTCGAAAGTAGAAGAGAAACCAACGAAAAGAATACAAAGAAAAAAAAAAAAAAACCTTCGTTGTTCAAGTTGAAGAAAACACTATATGTGTGTGCGCGCATGCGTGAATGTGAAAAAGTGTTAAGTGTCACTCGTCGTAACACGGTGACCCACAAGATAGATCGACTTACCTTCACTTTAAACCCCAAGTCCATACCTTACGAACCTCCAATTGGAATCTTTTGCAGTTAACTGTCGCTGTCCATTTAAACAATACAAGAGAGAGACAGAAACACTGACATTCATAAAATATTAACATACTGCTAAGGATGTTTGTTAATTAGACAGTTACGATGCATCAATAATACCAACATATTTTTCACATTTTCAATAGAGAGAGAGAATCAGACACACACACACATACACAGAAGCACACACACACACACACACACACACACACACACACACACACACACACACACACACGAGCTGATCGAGTAAAATTCAAAGAGGTAAAACTCTTAATTGCTACAGGAAAAGAACCACAGGGGAATTATTTCCCTTTCACTAGCGCATCGTTGAAATCTTGTCGGGTTAGGCCGTTTCACTTTGAATGACTCTAGGTGGCCTTGCCTCCACACCCTGAGAGCAGAATGAGATGCAAAGAAGACGATAATCCGTGTGTGAAGGCTACTTGCTCGTGTGCGCGCGTGTGCATGTGAACAAGCATGTATGTGTGCGTGCGCGCGCGCGTGTGTGTGTGTGTTTAACTCCGACTTTGTCAGGAAAACCATCAAGGGTCTGCAGACACAACATAATTGCCTAATAATCAAATAACCAGACATCCAGACAGCCTGTTTCATGCTTCAGTCTATAATAACCAACATGTGGTGTCATTTACTCTGTTTTGAAGTCGTGCACGTATCTTGCAGTATGGATAAATTTCCAGGTCGTCAAAGCAGAGCCTGTCACCTGGGCATTGTTGACACAAGCTTGGGTCTTGTGTATTATGAGATAGCTGCTACATTCATTTTTGTCTCAAGAGCTTGCACTTGGTGCAGCTGTCCAAGATGTGTGTGTGTGTGTGTGTGTGTGTGTGTGTGTGTGTGTGTGTGTGCGCGCGCGCGCGCCCGCGTGTGTGTGTGTGTGTGCGTGCATGTGTCTGTGTGTGTGTGTCATGTCCGTGTGTGTGTACGTGCATGTCGTGTGCACGTGCCTATGTGTCAGAAAACTGTTATGTATCGAAGGGGGGGGGGGGGGGGGGGGGGGGGGGGGGTCAAGAAGAAACAGCTCTTAAAAGCCTGAAGAGCTGTTAAAGACAATGACTAATTGCGGTCTAATCACATTTGTTGATCTATGAAAACGCTTAAAAAAAAAGTTTGTATTCTTTAAAAAAAAAAAAACCTTTGTTTTAATCTCCAGGCTAGAACGATATTCCTTAGTGCGCCCTATCTAATATATTGTCAAATATGCATCCACCTTCGCGAGACAGTGCCAACCAAACTAGCCTATACACTGGATACAAAGAATTCGTGACAGAACAGAATTAGGAAATAAATTCAGTTGAGATCCAGCACTGACCTTGAGGGGGAAATGAGCAGAAAACTTTCAATATTGTTTCATTTGAAGACAGACTTGTCTTTCCACCAGTGCTTGTGCATAAAGGTTCTACAGCGTAGTGAATGGAGCAGCTTCGTGGTCAGATGGTTAGGTCATTTGCCCGCGAAGCTGGCGATCGCGAGTTCGAATCACTCCAGGAGTCGCAAGTTTTTCGGGTTAACCATCTTTGTACGCCCGGCAGGAAACGTGTAGGCCCTACCTGATTCAATTCAGGGAAGGTTAAATGGGGCGGAAAGAGTAGATTCGGCTCCGTCTTCCATCGTGCTGTGCCCAAGAAACGATGAACCTCTGACAGGTCAACGCCCCAACGGCCAATTGGCTATGAGTACTTTAACTTTAAACGCTAATACGATGAACCTCTGACAGTTCACGCCCCAAAGGCCAATTGGCTATGAGTACTTGAACTTTAAACGCCAGTTTCGATAAACATCATTTTCGAGACGAAATCAAATTATTCTGTGCCGAAGCCGCAGATCATGCACGTGTTCCTGAAGGTGCGTGGAGTGAGCTCCCGCTGTGCGCATGATTTTTTTAAAAAAAATTTCTTTCCTTTTTTTTTTGTACTCCCAGTTCTTATAGAACAGGGAGTACTTTACAATGGGTACGAAGAAATGCTGTCTGTGTGTCTGTCTGTCCGTGGTCAAAATGTGTTCCACTCGCTCCAGACAGAACTTCTGGACCGATCTTTCTGAAAATTTGTGGGTATGTTCATTATGGGTCACGGATGATGCCCGATGTTTTATTTTACCCGATAGGTGGGCTATAACGGCCCCAAAACGGTTTTTCTTCTCTATGGAATATGTCAGTGACGAAACACATTATGACGCATGTTTGATTGTTACGTCAAATACATTGTGACGCATGTTTGATTGTGAAGTACGTTTGTATGCTTTGCATCTTGTTTGTTTTTTTGAGATTCACGAAGTTCCACGTCGCAGGAGAAAAGGCAGAGAACAGAGAGCAGAGGACAGGCATTCCCCACTTAACGAAACAGCGGGGCCCTTTGTCAGGTGTATAGAGAGCGTTTACCTGACATTTGTTGCAACTCAAGCAACTTCACAGACCTGGAGAAGGGCGTGTACACTGTGCTATAATTTGAAGATATATGGTTTGCTTGTTTAACTTTCAATGTGTCAATGTACAACACCGCAGATGTTGAAATTGAGTCGTGGTTTGCCATGAGGTTACACTAGGATGAATGTCCCACAAAATATGTTGTTTGTTTTGAATCAGTCCATTATCGTTTTCGGAATTCTTTCGTTCTTTTTTCTTTCTTTTTTTTTTTCTTTCTTCTTTTCTTTTTTTTTTCGTCTTTCTTTATTTTATTTTATTTAGTTTTGATTGTCTGCTCCACTCCCCAGCAGGGGCAGAAGATTAAATTTCTTAATATCTTAGTATCTCCGAATCGCTCACAGGGTCTGCTCATTTTTTTTTTCTTTTCTTTTCTTTCTTTTTCTTTCTTTCATCATCATCATCATCATCATCATCACAACTATTATCATATTATTATCATCATTTGGCTCGGAAAGGACTCTCTGTCCACCCAGTAGTAGATGGGTTCCTGATCTAGTTCTTCACAAGTGAAACACAGCGGAAGGAGAGAGACCCCCTACGCTTTGCATCATGTCTTGCCCGGGGTCAGAGTGAACCTCCAATAGTTCACTGCCCCTGCGGCCATCAGACTAGAGAGGCTTTCAATTGTTTGTTGTTTTTTTTTTCCCCAACTGATGAAAGATACCCGTATTGTTTCCCAGCATATTGTTTCCCAGCACGCCCAGTGGCCTGACGTACCCGGGTATTGACCTCTGTAAGGAAAGGTGGGTAGAGGTGGTCAGGACAGACGCAAATACGCGCAGGTAAAAAGCAGGTGGAATTCCTTTCGCTTTTTGTTGAAACGTTAGACTAATGGTGCACGCGACTCTGCCCCTCAACTGAAAAGGTGAACGAATGATTAGCTCGCGTTTCTAAAGGCAGATTTTCCACTTTTCTTCTCTCTCTCTCTCTCTCTCTCTCTCTCTCTCCCTCTCTGTGTTTAAGGCCTTCTTCCACATCAACGAGCTTGGCAGCTATCGACCTGTCTGAAATGAAGCTGGGAAGAGGTCCAAGTGGTAATTTTGCCAAATGAGAACAATTCCTTATCGGCCAGCCGCCAATTGAAAGTGGAATGCCCGAAGTCTGGAGTGCCTTAACCGTACGGTCATCCGCTAATGGGTGGCTTGTTTGGCACTGGACTGGTTAAAGAGGAGGGCTGAAAACCAGATGATCTGCCATTTAGGTCTAAGAGGGAAGGGGAGGGGGGTAGGACACAAAATCCGTTGTTTGGGTGGAGGAAAGCTTAAAAGAAGGTACCGACCCTATTTTTAGAAAGAGCGGATTAAAGAGTAGGATGGTCCCTAAATACAATTGTTTTTGTGGATATTCAAGACAATCCTGCGGAGGTGTTGGGATGTGGTGTCTGAGAAAGTGCGCGCGCAAGCAAACACGTGCACACACATTTGTTACTCATACGTACGAAGAGAAACACACACACACACACACACACACACACACACACACACACACACACACACACATGTACACTCACATGTACACACGCACGCACAAATACACACACAATGGGATGGGTGGGTGGGGGGGGGGGGGGGGGGGGCGGTAACCACAAAATAAAGAACGAGAGAAAAAAAAAGTAGACAAAAAGTGTTTCGGGAAACAAATGTACACACAGACTAAACACAAAACAAACAAACAAACAAACAACCCTCCCCCCCCCAAAAAAAAAAAAAAAAAAAAAAAAAAAAACAAACAAATAATTAGTCATGACAATTCATAAGAAACGGAAGGAATGCCAGGAAAGGGTCTAGTTTTCCTGTTCCAGCCCCAAAATCTCCTTTTAAGCTGCAATTTTCGTCTGGAAAGCCATTGAATCCTCCCATTCTCACTGTCCGACATATCCGTTGCACCTCTGTATACCCAGCTATGCTCTCCTTCTAATGCTCCTGATTTCCTCGTGGCCTCCGTCAGTGTTCCTTTGCTGGGCTAAAACCCTTTCGTTAGGGATCAGCTGCCACTGACGTCAAATGAGGTACTCGGCCTCGCTGCATTGATTCAGATCGAAAGTTAAAAAAACTGGTTTTGAACCCTCCACCTGACATGCAAAACATGTACTGTTATCGTTTGGGAGTACTGTACGTGCTTGGGTGTCTGTAATGATTTCATTCACTCATTCGTGGTCGTTTTTTGTTTTGACAGGCGGGAATGGGTGAGAGAGGGAATGAGATGAGCAGGAGTTACGTGGTGGCCATCTAGAGTGCGGCACGAGCATTTGACTGCGCCATGGGGTTTGTGTTCTGGTCGTTGTCCTTGTTGAACTGGCTTAAAGGAATTCTGAAAGGGGTCAGGGAAGAGTAAACAGTAAATAACGAGCAAGTAGGGTAACTGTGGGTCCCGTGGTGAGATAGTCATACACCCGTTACTCCACACGGATGTTGATCACGACACCAACCCGTATAGCACAAATGCCAACAGAGAGCACACAGAACGTGCCTCCTTGTTTGTTCCGTGTGCTCTGTCTTTGCGAAGCGATTTGGTATTGTAAGCTACATTCATTTGGAGTTATGGGCATATAATTATCTCATCTTGGGACCAAGAGTTACTGTACTTGTTCGTTATTGAACTGGTTTATAGTTCTTGCCGGTGGAAACGCCAAGGGCGTTCTACCTGATAAGGCGTAGACATATTCTTAACAACAACAACAACAACATCAACAGATCAAATGAACACACCCTCACACAGTCAAGTTCGCCGGCCTTGTGATTCAGTTCCAGCTCAGTCAGCGGTTTCAGCTGGAAAACATACGGCAGTATACAGCGCAAACACGTGACGTTATGTCGGCTTATACGCGTACACGGCACCAGTCTTATAACCCAACAGCCGCGGATTAGCCACTGGGTGCAGATCAAAGATTTGCCGATGGAGCTAATCGACCCAGTGCAAGACTCCTGATCCTTTTGTTTTTCTCACGGTTAATCACCTCGACTTGTTGTGGGTGGTGTATGGCGTGAGAGGGGGGGGGGGGGGGGGGAAAGGGGGGGAAGGGCGAGGGAAAGAGGAGTGGAGAGAGAGAGAGAGAAAGAGAGGGGAGAGGGGTGGGGGGGGGGGGGGGGGAAGATGATCGGTGGGACGTTGGGAAGTGAGTGAGCGAGAGAGATTGATACTGTCGTCATTATATTGAAGCGTATGAAGCGTACACACACACACACACACACACACACACACACACACACACACACACACACACACACACACACACACACACACATGCACATGCACATATGTACAACAGAGGGACAGAGAGAGAGAAAGAGTAAAAACGAGGAGAAACAAAGATGTATATGCATGAACGTTGAAAAAAAAAACAAGAACAACAAAAAACAATGCTTGGAAGCGTTTGAGAGCAAAAAATCAAATGAACTTCATGATCTTCTCGCTCGCAAAACGGTCAAAAATGATCGCAGCTGAAAGTTTGTTTCAAAACCGATTTACGAGTGGATCTGAGGCTCTTATACTGAATCTCTTGTAACGCGCTCCAGTTTGTCGTCACTTCTTCAAAACCGAATAAAATGTTCAGTGAGGCATAGGCCTACAGCTTAATATTCTGTGTATTTCCAAATTTCCACCAATCTGAATGTGGTCATTCCATTTCTGTCATTCACACTGCGTCGGCCTTTGGCAGAAACTTAAAGAAACTCATTATCACCACCTCCTCGACTCAACCGGACAAACCCGAAACCATATTCAAACAAATACTTTGCCAGCTTCTGACCCCCCCACCCCCCCCCCCCCCCCCCCCCCCCGCCAGTTTTCCTTATCTTCAAATCATATTGCATAAAGTAAGTTTTCATCGGGATTCTTCGATGGAGCCAAGGGTATCTTTAACAGTAGCCTATATAACTTTCGAAGACACATTCGTCTTCCCAACAAATAAAATCGATAAGTGTTCTTGTATCCACTCCTCAAAATTCCGTTGATACAAACGCGTGAATTGACCAACGGTGCAATAGTGAACGGCTGCCCTTTCTCGTCTCCAAAATTCTGAATCTCGATGGACCATAGACTGATTCTGGAAATCAATTGATAACATGGAGACGTCCAAAGATTTGTTGTGAAGAACTGTTTTTTTTCCTCATAACACAAAGCAAAGCAAGTTTGATCATATGATAGAAAACCTTGCATGCGACAAGAAAGCTGAGTAGACTAGGAGAAAAAAAACCCACCAGATTATTATGGCTATCATATTAACGACAAATAATACAAATCAGTTAGGTATACACTTTCTTTCACACTTCAATAAACACCCTCTCTAAAACGAGAGAGAGAGAGAGAGAGAGAGAGAGAGAGAGAGGGATGAGAGAGAGAGAGAGAGAGAGATATTTCATTCATCATTCATTTTATTTATCTGCCGTAATACGTATTTGGTGCTAACATTAAGATAAACAAATAGACCAAAATCAGGGACAACGGACCATTAGCGGATATACTCGTACAATAATCTGCACAATACATCTTCAACGTCGGTGTTTCGACGTCATATCCACGACATGTCACATGGAGGCCACGCAGGCAAGAGGGACAGTGGATGACCGCATGGAGTGGACTGTCACCACCGCACCACAGGTCAATCAATGCTCATTGCACGCCCCGACTTTTCCACAAGTGTTTCGTCCACCTTCACACTATCCCTTTTTACCGTGCCCTTTATGTATGCAATCTAAACAGTACATCAAAATAATCACACTTTTTTTTTTTTTTTTTTGGGGGGGGGGGGGGGGGGGGGAGGAGGGGATGGGGTAAGGGAGGGTGGGAGGAGGGGGACGAGGAAGGGTCAGTTTGTATGTATAATATATCGCCCAGGCGAAGCCGACAACAGTGTACTGTCTCCACCCGGCTGGAGAGAGAAAAAGCTACAACTACGTGTTACACTTGACAGCAGTCACCCGAACCCGGACCCCACACGTGATAAAACGTAGCAGGAACAATAGACCACCGCCTTCTGGGTTGCCCTGTCATCCCCACTGTGTCTGCCGAAAGCTTACCACTGTTTTGTTTGGTCGTGGTCAGCGACGCACGAGCGAAAACATACCCCTCCCCACCACCATCTTTCCATCTCCAACTACTTTGTATGTCCTCCCAGTACACCCGATCCTACCTGCCGGTTAAATCTGGGATTAAAAAAAAAAGAAAGGAGAGAAAGAATGGCCAATTTTGCGTAACGTTTGCCTTTGCACATCTGTAAGTTTGGACAGCAATTTTCGCTTGCTCCCACCTGTACGTGTGTGTCACGGTAGAATGCTGAAACGTCTATTTTTCTTCTTCTTTGAATTAAAGTTACATATTTATTATCCAAATGCAACACAAACTGCACGAAGACAATGTACAACACATGAAAAACCCAATGACAACGCACCATGAAGACCTGGCATGACACCTGTGACCTGTCCAAAAAGAAAACGCAGCACAGAGAACGGATCTCGGCTGATTCACTGCAACCCCCCCCCCCCCCCCCACACACACACACCAAAATGGAACTTGTTTAAAAAACGGAAAGCCACGGTGAACATGAGCGGGATATGACCCAAAACAAAAGTGCAGAGGAAACACACAACTGCTCATAAAAAGGAGTCAGGGAAAGTTCTTGTCATTAAAAAGAGAGAGGAAAACTAGCAGAGGTTGCTGCTGGATTTGGAAACATAAGACCTATACACGGTGACAAAAACAAACACACAAACCTATCTGGCAGGCAAGACTCAATAAGCCCACGAACTAGTTCAGGACAGACAGGGAGACTCGCTCACAACAGAGGAACAGGTGAAGAGATCGGCAGAACACTTCAGGGGGCTGCTGAATCGACAGGCCCCTGAAGCACCACCCGACATTCCACCAGCAGAGACACAATACCGATTAATTGCGACAAGGCAGAGACAAAGAAAGCCACCATGTCTCTGAAGAACGGCAAGGCAGCAGGACCGGACGAAATCCCTGCAGAGGAA
>JADBJO010010446.1:0-15000 GCA_016801955.1 Conus betulinus | reverse complement strand
TCTTTCTTTCCTAGTTCTGTCTCCTGCTGTTTGTATTGGTCTCCCCCCCCCCCCCCCCCAACCGCGCGACCCCTCCTTCTCTTTCCATTTCCCTCTCTCCCTTCAACTCTTTCCTTTCCCCTTTCCTTTCTAACCCACCCCCCCCCCCCTCCCCCTCCCCCCCCCCCTTTTTTTTTTTTAAATATTTTTGACTCGTTTTACTTTTCTGTACGTTTTTCCCTCTTCGTGTTGCTATTAGTTTGTTCCTTCTCTCTTTGTTCTTCCCTTTTCTTTCTTTCCCTCTAAGCATTTCTTTGCCTGTCTTCCCCGTTGTGTCTCTATTTTCTTCACTTCCGTGCGTCTGTCTTTCCATGTCTCCGGCTCACTGTATCTGTCTCTGTGCATATACCCCCCCCCCCCCCACCCCCCCCCCCTCTCTCTCTCTCTCTCTCTCTGTATCTTTACATTTCCGCCTGTCCCTGACCCCCCTCCTCCTTCTTCCTACCCCACACCCCCCCCCCCACCCCTCGGTGTTTCTCTCGTACTTGTCATTATTGCTAACTTTTTTTTTCGAATTCGAATAACCAAACCAAACCAAACCAAACAAAAAACAAAACAACAACACGCAAACAAGCACAAAGAAAGCAACAAACAGACAAACAAACAGACACACACCACAATACAAGGATATTTACCAGAAACGCGCGTTGCGGAGTAGTCAGAACTGGGATGGGAAAACCCCGAGGCCATCAACGGAAGCAGCAGTCGGCTTTCTTTCTGGCACGCGCATCGACAAAGATAAATGAACACATTCACAACACACACACACACACACACACACACGCACGCACGCACGCACACACACGCACGCACGCACACACACACACACTACCACACACTACACACAAACACACTGCTACGCGACTCCACTGCCTCCACAGCAACAATATCAACAACAACTACAACAACAACAACAACAACTACTACAACAACAACAACTGCTACTACTGCTGCTGCTACTATACTACTACTACTACTACTACTACTACTATTACTTCACCCCTACTACTGTTATTACTAGCATTCCTATTAGTAAGAGATAATCGAGAATATTCTAAGTAAACATCTGATCTGAGGAGAGAGAGAGAGAGGAGAGAGAGAGAGCGAGAGAGAGAGGAGAGAGAGAGAGAGAGAGAGAGAGAGAGAGGTTGTGGGGGAAGTAAGGGGGGTGGTATTTTGGGGGGGGGGGAGGGGGTGTGTGTGCAGAATATAGGGCAGAGAAGGAAACTGAGAGACAAAGAACGCGAAAAGAGACAGGCAGATAGATGAAACGGGATTTTGAAGAGCAGGCTCAGTGTGTGTGTGTGTGTGTGTGTGTGTGTGTGTGTGTGTGTGTGTGTGTGTGTGTGTGTGTGTGTGTGTGTGTGCGTGCGTGTGTGCGTGTGTGTCCAATGCGTGCGTGCGTGCATGCGTGCGCCTTCCAAAGTATGTGAGACAGACAGACAGACAGACAGACAGACAGACAGTGTAGTGTCATCTTCCCTGGCCCCTCCGTGGCATTGTGTTCATTCCACCCACCCCTCCACAGCCACACCCAGACCAGCTCTGTCGCAGCCCAGTACCTGGTCGTCGTAGGGTAACCCACCACAAGAGACACTGCACTGCTGCTGAGTCACTTCAGTGGTGTCAAGCGATGTTTTTTTTTTTTTTTTTTTTTTCTGATTCAAAAGCTGCACCCCCTGTCCCCTTACCGACGACGACAGTATTCACTTAGTCGCAGCGTCAGTGAGCATCCCGAACCAGAAGATGCCGCCAAGTTCATCGATCGACAGTCGCAACGGACTTGCCGATATCAACAACGACTTCGACTCGAAATCAAGAAGAGGAAATCGTACCTGAGATCACCATTGACAGCAGGACATAAAGGGCCTCACACACTTGAGGCTTGTTGATGGTGATCAGGGGCGATAACAAGATAAGGGTACGAAGTTATGTTCTGATAAGAAATAAACGACACAGATCTATGTTCACGCTTCCTTTTATCGAGGCGTTAACCAGGCCCGAGAGATACAGACACCTGCAGTTTTGGAGGAATGTTTAGCGACATTTTCAGACACTCTGAAAAAAAAAAACCCGACTCAGAGAATCGTTCAAACTCGATGAAGGTGGACACTCACAGAAAAAAGAAACCCGACTCTGTGATTCCAGACTTACCGTTCAATTTACAACGCATTACTCTGAGAAGACATCGGCTTGGACCGAAAACTCCTGTGATGAAATGTATGTAAAGGGATTCGACACGGCGACCCCCGTAGTCCGCAGTCTGTGATGCTAACCCCTGAGCCACGATGGCTGGTCAAACACTGTACTTGGCGTACCTCTGAGAGAGAGGACACGTGGGTTACCCCCACCCCCCCCCCCCCCCCCCCCCCCCCCCCCCCTCCTTCCCCTCTCATTTTACCAACCCTCCCGCCCTTTCTTGATTTCAGCCATCAACACCTTGTCTCCACCTCCCCCCCCCCCCCTCCCCCAGCAACCCCTCCACGCTCCCGCTGTTCCTGCGCACTCCGTTCCTTTTCCGAAACTCTCACTCCATTCTCTCTCATATACACACAGCCAGTGTGTGTGTGTGTGTGTGTGTGTAAACCTGCTGTGGTTTTTTTGGTCAACCCGCAATGGTTTTCCCACCGACGGCATATGGTCAGTACTACCATTACCTGGTGGCTCAGCTGTACCTACACCACAGAAATGGGAGATACGTACCAAGGTTTTTTTTGGGGGGGAGGAGCTGGGAAAACAGTTTGGAACTCACTTCCAGAACGAAGAGATGAGAATCAGAGTGCGCAGTAAGCCCTATTAGTTCCGTTTGAATGACAGCCCCTGGGTCTGCCTCCTCACCCACACGTTGATGAGCCTAACGGCCTGTTGTTTGGCACTCTCTCCACCATCCCTACCTCCTTTCTGTTAACTACCCCCCCCCCCCCCTCCGCCCCTCCGCCCCCATACCACCATCCCCACCCGTACATATACATACACACACGTAATACAGTCAGCTGCGCAACCACGTTGAAGTTGAGAACAAGCAGTTGAAGTCCGCGTGAAAAACAGTCTGACCTAACGGGGTCATGTTCTCTCAGTGTGCAACGACGATGCAGAGATGCACAAACAACTGTGTCTGGCGGGCCGCCAGGTGTTCAGGTGTTGCGTAAGGCACGTGCTGCTCGTGAACGTGGCGGCAGCGTGCAATCTGTGTGGAACCCGTTGGGAGGGGAACTCCGGATTGCACGGGGCGGCCTGACAGTGTCGGCGGTGAAATGATGAAGTAGCGGCGCCTTTTCGGCTTGTTTTACCTTCTTTACTCTGCGCTGCAACATGCGGGGTTCCTGGCAGTCTGCAAGAACGTGGAGGAACTGGTCGGAACTGGTGAAGTTTCATGGGTTAAAAAACAAAACAACAACAACAAACAACAAACAAACAAAACAAAAAAACAAAACACCCCCAAAAAACTGTAACGCCCGGAATCAAATCAAAACAAAACAAAACAAAACCAAAAAAAAAAAAAAAGGAAAAAAAGGAAAAAAAAAGAAAAAAAAGGATTTTATTACCACTCATAAAAAAAAAGGAAAGAAAGGAAATGTTCTTATGGAGTGTGAAAGTGTTGGGTCTTACATGATGTCAGACACAAACACGTTGCAGCCAACTCCATGAAAATCTTGTTCAGATACGAGCCACCTCAGTGATTTTTTTTTTTTTTTTTTTTGAGCTTCAGAAAGAGATCAACATCTTTCCATCTGATCTAAAAGTTTACAGAAGAAAGATTTTTTAACGAAAAGTCGGCGTGCTTTTAGAAAATCTGTTTTAATGGGTTGTGTATGTACAGTTTTTTTTTCTTCATTTCTTCAACAACCAAAAAAAAAAAAAAAAAGTTTTTGAGACACATGGCTTCAATGAGGTCACAGCCCTGACAATTGGCTGCCCAGGAATACAACTGCCGTAAGTTTTTTTTTTTTTTTTTTGCATTTTTGAGATTTTTGGTATACCATATGAGCGGGCCAAGGAGCATAACATAGCCAAGTCCCAATCACGTTATTCTAAAAAGAAACATACTGTAATCAAAATATTTGTACCGTAACTCAGCTGACAGTATATCTTGTGGGGATAATAATCAGTTTTTTTTTTTTTTTTTCGTGTGCTGTATAATTTGATTTTTCAGACTTACGGCAGTTGTATTTCCGGGCAGCGAATTATGGTCCTTAGCGGTCGGCTGGGCTACGAGCAACATCACCTCTCTTCCTTAAGTATCAACCCCGTGCACATCCAAACCTTTTTGTCTTTCTTTTTTTGCGAGGGTTAGGCACACTTTTTGCATCTCAGACCGACACTGGAATCCTAATTAAATCGTTCTGTGTTGATTTCCTTTCTTTTATCTCAACTTTTTTGGACACAAATTACACAGTAAGAGACATGAACAGATTGTGTGTCAAAATCGAAACGTGTTTATGACTAAATGGCACAAATACCTTGACGAAAGACTCATCCACTTAAGAGATGCTATTTTATCGGTATCCAACTTTTAACTGATCACGGCCGTGCTAAATGAACTTTTTTCTTTTCTTTTTTGTCTGACCCATTTTCAATGCCCCCTTATTACATTACTACCCACCACACCCTCTTCTGGCTGACCGTTCCACAGCCACATCCACAGTGACGTCATTCTCAGTGGTGCCGGTGCTGATTCAACTAACGCAGACTTCACTTAATAAGACTCAAGTGAAGACAAAGATTGCCTAGTCTCTGAGGCAGCGTCGTGGAGTATCCCCCTCTGGAGAGAGAGACCACCATCATGTCCATCCAACGACGGACACGTGAACTTGCTGCCACCAATGACGACACAGGACTGTTGTAGAAAAATTGACCCCAGCTGACCACAAGACCAGGACATAAAGGGCAACAGAGTTGGACTTTCTGGTGATGGCCAATGGGCTTGAGCACGATAATACAACAGAGCTGAATTGTCTCCGCTGTGAAGATGTTCACCCGTGGCTGTTGGTTTGTTTTGTCTGCAAGCTGACTCGAGAACAAGTGAAGAGACTGTGATGAAACTTGGTGAAAGAGGGAATATGCTTTATGGCAGAACCCATGCAATTTTGGTGCGGATCTCGATCACAGGGTGGTTTTCTTTTTCTGTAACAATGTAAACAAAACAAACAAAAAAAGCATATTCCGATATATGAAATACATTTCGGAGAAAAATAATGTATGGATCTCAACGAAAAAAAAAAGTAATCAGAAATACTGAAATCTAGATTCGTATGAGTTTCGGTACGGATCTGGATGGCAACTCGGGATCCCATGAACAAAGAACAGTGCCACGGTGGTGGAGGTCTACATTCTCCCCAATTCCCATCTGGTTTCGATTTTCTGCCTGAGATTATGAGACAAGAACTCTACGTCTGTATCTTGCAGAATGTCCCGGTGTCAGGTAGGGCCCAGTAGGTACAAACACCTGCAGCGTTTGGAAAGCAAATGTCAGCAGCACTGTGAAGAGCCTCCATAAAGTGGATGGAACTCCACCGTGTGGCTCCTGTCTTCTCATCTCAGCCCATAGAACATTCAGCGCCTCACGCGGGGCGCCGGGTGAATTCAGGTGGTTAAGGTACAGCGCTCACAGTCAAACGGCACAAACTCCAACCACGTTGATACCCTTGATAAAAAAAAAAATCACCGTTGTCGATGCCTATCTCACCGTGTTGTCGATCTGGTGGAGAATGTGTGGTGCAAGACTGGCCCCCTTCTCTTGGGATAGTTATCCCCGCCTGCCATAACACCGTAGGTTGGTATGAAGGTTTGTACCACAATGTGAGTTGCAACAACTCACAGGACAGGGGCCGACCCGGGCCGGTAAGACTTATGCTAACGACACGCCTTTTTGTTGAGGTTTGAACCTCTGGTGTCTAGGTCCAACATCACGCCTGTGATGAAGTTTGAACCTGTGGTGGTTAGGTCCAACTATATGCCTTCGATGAGATTTGAACCAGTGGTGTTTAGGTCCAACTATATGCCTTCGATGAGATTTGAACCAGTGGTGTTTAGGTCCAACTATATGCCTTTGATGAGATTTGAAACAGTGGCGTTTAGGTCCAACTATATGCCTTTGATGAGATTTGAACCTGTGGTGTTCAGGTCCAACTATATGCCTTTGATGAGATTTGAACCTGTGGTGTTCAGGTCCAACTATATGCCTTTGATGAGGTTTGAACCTCTAGCGTCCTAACCACAAGTCGTGACATTGCTGCCCCGCGCCACAGTGGTTGGTTTGATGGACAAACCTTTCTCCTTCTCTTTCACACCCTAATTCCATCTTTCCTTCCCTCAAGGCTTGGGGAAGGGGGGGGGGGGGTAGGGGGGGGGGGGCTTGATGTACCAATCCAAACATCACTGGTTCATTCTCCTGACGCTGTCCCCCCCCCCCCTCCCCCGACTTCCTGCTCAGTCTCATCATTCTGGAAGCTGGGAACCAGAGTGGGAGGAACACGCCTGTTATCTTTGGCCTCCCTCAGCTGTTTTTGCTGCCCACGGCATATGGTCAGTCCAAACACCAGCCGTCTCGGCAGCGTTTACAGAAGTTTTGACAAAAGGATCTGTCCAAACAATGTCCGACCGCTTTCCTCAGCAAAGTGATGAGATTCGGCAACGGAGCAACAGCTATTATTTCCCATCGAATGGCGTCTCCTGTCCCTTCGCCTTCCTCAAACATGATGAGTGTAACGCTCCGTTTCCGTGATATCCTCCCCCGCCCAACAGCATCATTTTCTTCCTTTTTTTTTCTCTTCAGCTGCTACCCACCTAATGCTGACAGTTGCGCAACTGGCTTGAAGTGCACGTGGAAAACAGTCTGACCTAACATTGGCCTTGGGTTTGATCGATGGGGGAGCCAGTGGTCCAGATTGCAGAGGTGGGCAGAGTAACGTTAAGTTAGTAGCGGGTCAGTAGCTTCCCTTGACTGGCTTACTTTGTACAATAATAATAACACGAAGACATCCACACAGAACGTCCAGAAAAAAAATGGGCAGACAGAAGAATTCATCCATTTTGAAATGACACTTTTTTTTTGAGAAAGGGTTCAATGTGTATCAACAAACGCTGACAAAGCATACAGCCAATTATTAATCGCAAATGTTTGCTGGCACGATCATGCAGTTTATTCATATAGGCTATCCTTAGCGAATACCCTCTAGAATTCGAACTAATTCTCAACGCTGTGGTTCTGTCTTCGTTTCACTGTCATTTAAAATGAATGGTGAAATTTGTAATGGTTCCGTTTGGGACTGTGCAATTCTGGGAACATGTAGTTGGATTGAAGTCTGATGCTCTCGCTCTTTTACATAGCGAAGTACCAGAATATTGTAATCTTATAACATTAAAAAGTAATCTCTAGCATGGGGGGGGGGGTCTGGAAGGAGCGTCGAAGGAGTAAAGCCACTGAGGTGGCACGAAGGAAAAAAAAGAGAGAGATTCCTAACGAATGTAGTTGTTGAGATCAGATGTGGAGCGAACAGAATGTCAAGGTAAGACAGCAAGAACGACGAGAGGACCAATACGACAACAACAACCAGTAGAAGAAGCGAAAAGCGCCGTAGAAAGACAGATGTCTGAAGATTTCAATCATTTTTCTGGCATAAATGAGTAAACTCTCTCTCTCTCTCTGTTCTCTCTCTGTTTCTCTCTCTCTCTCTCTCTCTTCTCTCTCTCTGTTTTCTCTGTCTGTCTGTCCTGTCTGTTCTGTCTGTCTGTCTGTCTGTCTGTCTGTCTGTCTCTCTCTCTCTCTCTCTCTCTCTCTCTCTCTCTCTCTGCCTCCGATTCTTCCTTCCTCCCTCCCCCTTCTCTCTCTTTTACAAACACACTCATCTTCCTGTCTGAAGATTTCAATCACTCTTCAAGCATAAAACTCTCTCTCTCTCTCTCTCTCTCTCTCTCTCTCTCTCTCTCTCTCTCTCTCTCTCTCTCTCTCTCTCTCTGTCCGTCTGTCTGTCCCTGTCCTCCCCTCCCCCCTCTCTTTCTCTTTTACAAACAGACTCATCTTCTTTCTCTTCTATTCACCTTTAGCGTCAAGACTGGGGTGCCCCAAACTTTCCATCGCTACTGATATGTTATCTTCTCCCTCCATTTCCACGGCCATATCTTCGAAATGACATCAACATCCCCCCTCCCCACTTCCTCTTGCTTCTCACCCTCCCACCCCACCCCTACCTTCCTCCCACATCCTGATACAAGCGATGTGGCTGCTAGGTTGTGTAACAGCTGGAAAGTCACTACCTGTCCATCCTGCAGTGCTGTTTTACTGACATGGTATTTATGTACATTTTGTGTTGCACTGGGGACGCACCGATCTTTTTTTTTCCTCTTAAAATGATGATGATGATGATGATGACGATGACGATGATGATGGTGATGACGATGACGAGGATGATGGTGATGACGATAATGATGATGATGATGATGATGATGCTGATGATGATTGTTATTATAATTAGTAGTACTATTATACATGTTTTTTCGTAAAGCGTCTATGATAAATCAAGCAGACAGCGATTATAATTACACTTGTTTTTGCAAAGTGTCTGTGATAAATCAGACACGATGCGATCATCACTATACTCATCTCTGTAAAGTGTCTGTGATAAATCAAACAGAAGACGGTCAGTATATTCTGATTTCTGCAAAGTGTCTGTAAATCAAACAGAAGACGGTGTTCACATTATACTGATTTCTCTTAACACCTCTGTGATCAATCAGGTAGAGTGTAGGTGCCCTTACTGGAGTGAAGTTTGATACTACCCCTTAAGGATGCCAAAAATGTAGCGATCTTGGTAGCAACTGATGCCGACTACATTGTACAGATAAGTGTCGTTCTTTTTTTTTTTTTTTTAACAAGTCAGGATTTTTTTTCCCCTCATTATGGTCATCTGGGCTAAATAACATTGAAACCGAAGAGAAAAGATAGGTGTCTTTCTCATTTTTTTTTTTGGTTGGTTGGTTTTTTTTTTTTTTTTTTTTCCATGTCAGGATTGTTCTTCGTTACGGTCGACTGGGCAAATAATAACACTGAAATCTGGGGAGAAAACAACATTTTCAGGATTTCTACCAGGATACACCGCAGAGTAAACAATGTAAAACCAGCTCAAAGGCGACGCCTCTTCGATCATCCCGCCATCACCATCACTATCTGGACCGAGAATGACGAAGATGTATTCAAAATAGGTTCATAACAATTTGTACGGCAGCAGCAGCAGCAGCAGCAGCAGCAAGAACAACAACAACAACACAACAAAACAGTAGCCGTAGTAGCCTGCGCCTTACTCAACACGTTAGCAAGTGGCTGGCATTCAATTCAATTCAATTCAATTCAATCAACTTTATTGTCCATCGGAATTTTTCTTCTGCTCCACATCATTTCACAAGTACATAAGACATTACAAAAAGACATTATAAATCGTTACATAAAAGCCTGTGTTAGTATATGTATTTATTTATACATCAACACTCCCCCCCCCCACGCACACACACACACATACACACGCACACACACACACACCACACCCACCCCCCCCCCCACCCACACACACACACACACACAAACACACACACACACACACATGCATACACACATGAAATAAACATTAAATCCGTAAGACATAAAACATTACATAGATTATAAAAAAAAACAATACATAAAAAACACAAACTCATCCACACCAACGCCCAAGCACTGAAACACACACACACATGCGTGGGAATCGATTACTGGACAGGTCATGGGACAGGTCACGGGACAGGTCACGGGACAGATCACTGGACAGGTCACTAGACAGGTCACTGGACAGGATGCTGACCCGGAAGTATCTCCTCTGACTGTTCTCTTTGGTATCGCGCAGATCAGTTAACTTGGCTTTTCATCAAATCTTTAATAAACGTTAGCGAACCGCCAAGAGAAACGTGGACAAACAAGTCACAAGACAAAATACGACGCGTTTGGTTCTGTAGATCGGTCAATTTGGCATTGTTTCTCTGCAGTTCAGTTAGTTTGTTATTGCTATGGCGGAATAGTCAGTCTGGCATTGTTTTTCTGCAGTTCACTTAGTTTGCTATTGGCTATGCGGAATAGTCAGTTTTTGGCATTGTTTCTTGCAGTTCGTTTTACTTTGTTATTGCTATGCGGAATAGTCAGTTTGGCATTGATTCTGCAGTTCGTTTTTACTTTGTTATTGCTATGCGCAATAGTCAGTTTGGCATTGGTTCTGCAGTTCAGTTGGTTTGTTATTGCTATGCGGAATAGTCAGTTTGACATTGTTTCTGCAGTTCAGTTAGTTTGTTATTGCTATGTGGAATAGTCAGTTTGGCATTGATTCTGCATTCAGTTGGTTTGTTATTGCTATGCGGAATATATAGTCAGTTTGGCCATTGTTTCTGCAGTTCAGTTGGTTTGTTATTGCTATGCGGAATAGTCACTTTGGCATTGATTCTGCAGTTCAGTTGGTTTGTTATTGCTATGCGGAATAGTCAGTTTGACATTGTTTTCTGCAGCAGTTCAGTTGGTTTTGTCATTGCTATGCGGAATAGTCACTTTGACACTGGTTCTGCAGGTCAATCACTTGGCACTGGTTCTGCGAATTAGTCAGTTTGGCATTAGTTCTGCAGGTCAGTTGATTTTGGCATTGGTTCCGCAGATCAGTTAGTTTTAACCTTGGTTCTGCGTGTTAGTCAGTTTTAGAATGGTTTCTGCAGATTCGTCAAATTTAGTTTGGTTCTGCACATCGTCCAGTTTGGAAATGTTTCTGCAGGTCAATTAGTTTGGCAATGGCACCGCAGATCAGTCAGCTTGGCACCGGTTCTGCAGATCAGTTTGGCAATTTTTTTTTTTTTCAGATCAGTCAGTTTCGCAATGACTCTGCACCTCAGTCAGTTTGACACTAGTTCTGGAATTCGGTCGATTTAAACAACGGTTCTGTATGCTCGTTGGTTGGCATTGTTTCTGCAGACCAGTCAGTTTTGGCACTGCTTTCTGCAGATCCATCAGTTTGGTGTTGGTTCTGCAAAATCAACCAGAATGGCATTTGTTCTACAAACCAGCCAGTTCAGTATTGTTTCTTGCAAATCGCACAGTTTTGGCATTGGTTCTGCAGATGAGTTACTTTGGTACCAGTTTGTGTGTATGCTTCGCCCTGCTTCAGTTGCCGGCCTGTGGCGACAGGACTGCAGTGTGACTGAGCTGACCGTCCACTTGCCATCCACAGTCATGATGGAAACAGACCAAACAGAGACCACAACCATGGACACTGTGGGTGTAAAGGCCTCCCAGCATCACTGGCATAATCTCTCTTTCCTGTCTGTCTGTCTGTCTGTCTCTCTCTCTTTCTCTTCTGTCTCTTTTCTTTCTCTTCTGTCTCTTCTGTCTGTCTGTCTGTCTGTCTGTCTGTCTGTCTGTCTGTCTCTCGCCTCTCTCTCTCCTCCTCTCTCTCTCCTCTCTATCTCTCTCTTCTCTCTCTTGTCTTCTCTTCTCTCCTTGTCTATCTTCTCCTCTCCTCTCTCTCTCGCCTCCCGCCTCTCTTTTCTCTTCTCTCTCTCTCTCTCTCTCTCTCTCTCTCTCTATTTCTCTCTCTTCTTACTTTCCTCCTAGTCAAGTGCAGCGACATTTTGGTGCTAGGTACTGTAAAGGCAGTGTGTCTGAAGTTCAGTTCCAGCCTTTGAGCTGAAAAGCATTGAACCTGATCGCAGCTCCTCACAAACCAAACAAACCCCCCCCCTCCCCCCCTTCCAGCTTTCCCTTCCGCTGCCTCTCCTCTACTTGCAGACTTTGCCTGTATGTGGCAGTGGCTGATAATCATCAGGATGATTGTTGGTTCACTTACGAGGACGAAGACAAAAATCAAGACAACAGTAACAAGAGCGATGGTATTATCCGTATTTATTATGAGTAGTAGGGAAGATGGGGATGGTTAGGAGGGTGGATTTAAGCAGCAGAGAGTCCGTATTTGCAATGAGACGGAGAGAGAAGAGAGAGAGAGCGCGAAGAGAGAGAGAGAGAGAGAGAGAGAGGAGTGGGGAGAGGGAGAGAGAGAGCGCGCGAGCGCGAGAGAGAGATAGAGCGAGGGAAGACGAGGGAGGAGGGATGAGAGGAGCAAGAGAGAGAGAGATGGAGAGGAGAGATGAACAGAGACAGGAGTGAGAGACGAGAGAGAAAGTGAGAGAGAGGAAGAGAGAGAGAGAGCGAGAGAGAGAGAGAGAGGAGAGGAGATAGATGAAAGATGGAGAGGAGACCAGAGAGAGAGGAGACGGGGAGGGAGAGAGAGAGAGAGCGGCGTGAGAGCGGGAGAAGAAGAGATAGAGGAAGGAAGAATATAGAGGATAGGAGAAGGAGAGAGGGAATAGGGGGGAGCAGAAAGAAGAGGGGGACAGGAAGAGAAACAGAGAGAGAGAAAGAGAAGCGGAGAAGGTAGAAAGACGAGAGCGAGGGAGAGAGAGAAAGAGAAGAGAGAGGGGGAGGATGGGGAGAGAGAGACAGTGAGAAAGAAGCGGGAAGTAAGAAGAACAAAGAGAGAGAGATGAGAGGGAGGGAGAGAGAGGAGGAGAGAGACGCAGAGAGGCGAGAGTGTTGTTTGTTTGTGTGTGTTGGTGTGTGAGAGTCTCGTGAGGTGATAGTATTAAGAGGACGGAGAGAGAGAGAGATGAGAGAGAGGGAGAGAGTAGAGACGAGGGAGAGGAGGAGATGAGGGAGAAGAGAGAGAGAGAGAATGAGAGAGATGAGATCAAGTTATACCAGAGGCTTGGTCAAGAGTCTTGACACAGAATTTCAATGAGGGAAAGCAAGGCCACCCTAAAAAATGACGCGCCGCAGATCGAGTAAGTTCGACAAGCAAGGGACTATTGTCTGCTAAAATGTACCAGCTCTTGTTGCGCACCCCCTCTTACCACACAATAACAACAATAGCAAAAAAAAAACAACAACAAAAAACAAAAAAAAAACAAACAACCCCCCCCACCCAACCGCAAACTCACACGGTGTGTGTGTGTGTGTGTGTGTGGTGTGTGTGTGGTGTGTGTGTGTGGTGCTGTGTGTGTGTGTGCACGCGGCGCGTGCGCGTGCGTGCGTGCGTGCGTGCGTGCGCGGGTGTGGTGTGTGTGTGTGTGGGTTGATGTGTGTGTGTGTGTGTGGTGTGGGTGTGTGGTGTGTGTGTGTGTGTGTGTGTGCGCGCGCGCACGGGTGAGTGCGCGCGCACGCGTACGCGTTCGTGTACGTATCAACTGCGTTGATGATGGCCACCATCCCCACCCCACCCTCTCTCTCTTTTCTCATCTTAGCTTCTCTGCCTGCCTGTCAGTTATCCGTCTGTCCATAACGTCTATACGTGCCTATCTCTCTGCTTGACAATATATATGTTAGAGTACTGAATCGCAAATGAAACGCAATGAACACTGGATGAAGAAGCCCCGATCTATTGCAATGAGGACAACAACAAGCAAAACGAACAAACAACAGAAAATGACAGAATGAGGGGGAGACAGAGCCAAGCTCAGTTGCGCTCACAGTCTACAGTCAACACGAGAACGACTTCACGGGGATGGGTTTGGGAGGAGCGAAACCGAAGAGAGGAGACGGCAAGGACGATTTGGAAACAGACATGTTACAGCATTTACCGGCAGAAGCGGGAGTCACTGAGTTCTGTATTTTGAACACAACCGTTTTGCCCGAAGTTGGGAGTATGGCTGCCTCAATGGCGGATTATTAAAAAAAAAACAAAAAAAAAAAACGGTCATACACACAAAACTCCATTCCCTTTCGTTGGGCAGTTGGGATTAATCCTCGCCTGCCTGAAATAGGGAGTGTCCGCGGGAGTATCAGCCTGCGGACACGAAAAAAAACAACAACCAAACAACCAAAAAACACAAAAAACAAACAAACAACAAAAAAAACAACAACAAAAAACAAAAACAAAAAACAAACAAACAACAAACAAAACAAAAAACCAGAGCCGTTTGTTTTATGTCCGACCAGAGTGGATTTTCGTCCTCTGGGTGAGAACTCTTCCATAGTCACGGCTTTCATAGCATGTGACAGTTCATCCATCGTATTCATAGCATGTGACAGTTCATCCATCGTATTCATAGCTTGTGACAGTTCATCCATCGCATTCATAGGTTGTGGCAGTCCATTCATTGTATTTATAGCTTGTGACAATCCATCCATCGTATTCATAGCTTGTGGCAGTCCATCCATCGTATTCATACCTTGTGGCAGTCCATCCATCGTATTCATAGCTTGTGGCAGTCCATCCATTGTATTCATTGGCTGTGACAGTCCATCCATCGTATTCATTGACTGTGACAGTCCATCCATCGTATTCATAGCTTGTGGCAGTCCATCCATCGTATTCATTGACTGTGACAGTCCATCCATCGTATTCATAGCTTGTGACAGTCCATCCATCGTATTCATTGACGGTGACAGTCCATCCATCGTATTCATTGCTTGTGGCAGTCCATCCATCGTATTCATTGACTGTGACAGTCCATCCATCGTATTCATAGCTTGTGGCAGTCCATCCATCGTATTCATAGCTTGTGACAGTCCCATCCATCGTATTAATAGCTTGTGACAGTCCATCCATCGTATTAATAGCTTGTGACAGTCCATCCATCGTATTCATTGACTGTGACAGTCCATCCATCGTATTCATTGACTGTGACAGTCCATCCATCGTATTCATAGCTTGTGACAGTCCATCCATCGTATTCATAGCTTGTGTAGTCCCATCCATCGTATTCATAGCTTGTGACAGTCCATCCATCGTATTCATAGCTTGTGACAGTCCATCCATCGCATTCATAGCTTGTGACAGTCCATCCATCGTATTCATAGCTTGTGGCAGTCCATCCATCGTATTCATTGACTGTGACAGTCCAATCCATCGTATTCATAGCTTGTGGCAGTCCATCCATCGTATTCATAGCTTGTGACAGTCC
>JADBJO010010445.1:67500-72860 GCA_016801955.1 Conus betulinus | reverse complement strand
ATTTGGTACCTTGATAACCACACACACACACACACACACACACAACACACACACCACACAGAGAGGGGAAACGGTGGTTGAGAATTGGTTATTATTGTGACATCCCCAAGACTCGTGGCTGTTTTTCTAATACACGCGTATCATTATCCTTCAGGGGGAAAATAGAGAAAACTATTATCACTATTATCCGGAAGGGCAACAGGTGTTGTACCTGTTATTTTTCCTTTAGGAAAAAACAACAGGAAATAAAAGCTACTGTCGCTGTTATTTTTCAGGATTACAAACTGCTGTCCTGACCCCCCATTTCCGACTTCTCAGCCAGTCTTGTTGAACTTGACGAAACTGAAGACTGATGTGAACTCGCCATCGGACGTGGATCTTGAAATTAAATAAAAGAAAACAACAATCCTGAGATCACCATAGACCACAGCATGAAGGAGCACAATATTTGAGACTTTTTATTTGACAAATATGCTGAAAATGATGAAGATGCTGCTTTGGAATTCAGTCCGGTCTTAGACTACAATGTCTATACTCGAGGGTTCTTTTGAAACTATACCCGGGAGTCAAGCGGACCCGAGGGAAACGGACACCTGCAGTGTTGGTCAGGAACATTCGAAAAGAAACATCTCGTAATGAATGAGACTAGACACTGTGACACCTGTCTACCCATCGAACCCATAGGACACTCAACTCTAGATGGGAAGGAGCTGGACGAGGTCGAAAACTCGCGCCAGTAAATGTCGTGACGGGAATCGAACATGCGACCTCCCGGCCCACAAGCTAGCCATGCTAATCACCTGCACCACGTGCGACCTCCCGGCCCATCAGTTCGCCATGCTAACCCCCTGGACCACGATACCAATGGTACCAGTGCGAATCACGTGCACCACGATACCAATGATATCGTGCGCATGCAGTTGAGAAGGAAAGCGGGGGCAAAAAGTGGCAAGACTGACGTTCCTGTTATTTTATCTCTGCGTCTCCCTTATTAGCTCTGGCCAGTGGGGCAAAACAATGTTTCTCCCTCATTAGCTCTGACCAGTGGGGCAAAACAATGTTTCTCCCTCGTTAGCTCTGACCAGTGGGGCAAAAACAATGTTTCTCCCTCATTAGCTCTGGCCAGTGGGGCAAAACAATGTTTATCCCTTATTAGCTCTGGCCAGTGGGGCAAAAACATGGTGTCTCCCTTATTAGCTCTGGCCAGTGGGGCAAAACATTGTGTCTCCCTTATTAGCTCTGGCCAGTGGGGCAAAACATTGTGTCTCCCTTATTAGCTCTGACCAGTGGGGCAAAACATGCTTTCCATGGAGCCGTCACAGACCAGTGACTTTTCGTTGACTGTTAAGCTTAAGGTACACTTGACTATAGAGTTATGGATCACACACTTGTTACTGGTGGTTTTCACAACTACTGTCCAGTTTCTCTGTGTGTGTGTGTGTGTGGGAGGGGGGGGGGGGGAGGGCGTCGGTGAGAGAGAGAGAGAGAGAGAGAGAGAGAGAGAGAGAGAGAGAGAGAGAGAGAGAGTTTTATTTATTTTTCTTTAAAGAAAAGCTTCTGTACATGGGACTTGAAAAAAATTCCGTAGATAGGTCTGGTTGTGAATATTTCGGCGGGTGCTGGCATCTTATGCTTGCTTTTTATATTTCAGAGTCTGTGACATTACATACACGCTCTCTTTCTCTCTCTCTCTCTCTCTCTCTCTCTCTGTGTGTGTGTGTGTGTGTGTGTGTGTGTGTGTGTGAGGAAACAAGCTTTCTCCTCCCACGCTGCAGTCTCTCTCCTCCTGTGTTGACAAGTAACGTTCCTGTGTGTGTTGTTATACAGCTCAGAAGACGACCACCCCCCAGTAAGGATGTCAATTTGGAAGAAGCAATGGAACCGGACTTCCCAGGAGCCCGCGACGACCTGACCGTGATGCGTCAGTTCTTCATTCCGGCCATCCTACGGCAACGGTGGGACATCGCTCAGAGGGTGGCCAGAGTGTTTCGCCCGAAGGATGGAGTCGCACCTCCACTACGTCTGCGATCAGCACCATCCTGTCCCGTGGCTAGGCGAGCTGCCCAACTATGTCTGAAGGAGGGGCAGGTGTCGTGGGCGTTTGATCTCTGGTGTCACACGCATCAATGGGACACCATCCGAAAGGCTGAGAAGATTCTATGTAAATCCCAACGACATGTAGATATTGTGGTTAGGAAGCTCTGTCACCGTCCGGATATCCCCATGTCTTTAATTGTTCATTTTGCCCCCAAGGCGTCATTGCTGTTTCAGTCCCTGGCTCTGGAACGAGCATTCGAAAGAGGGACAGTGCAGGACGTGAAAGACTTGCTGTCGACCCTGGACTACAGGATAGTCTTTTTCATAAGCCGTCCTGAAAATCGGACACTAGAAGCCTTTGTCAAGGCACTGGTGGAGCGTCCTCCAAGCCAGGGCAGGAGTCTTTTGCAGGCCCTCACACAGTCCGGCATCCCCGCATGGCACTACGGCATGACGCCGTTTTTAGGTCGGCCCCCCACGTTCCCTATCCTGATCTTAAAGTCCAGTTGTCCGCCCCTGGCCAGGTTATTTTTCAAGTGCTGGCCTCTTCCCAACGGCACCATGTACCAGTGGACGAAGGACCAGCAGCTGGGGAAGGACTTCGAGGACTTGGAGTCTTCAGGGAAGGCCTCATGCCGGGAGGTCCTGAGGCAGCTGGTGACGTCACCAGCCAGCCTTCAGGACTTGAGCCGAAGGGCAGTCTCGGAAATTGTTGGGACTCGCCCTGGTCGGAATGCCCGCATTGAGGCTCTGCCCGCTACCCGTGTGGTGAAAGAGCTCCTCAGGTACGAGGACATTTTTCCTGTCCTCAGCACGGGAACTGAACGTAAATGGGCGGGTACGCGTAGAGTTAGTTCATACTTGATAGGTTCCTTGTGTGGTATTACGCTTTGTTTGTTTTTCTTTTCGTTTGCTACGTTGTGTGGTATAGATTTAGTGGTAGCTTTGTTGTTGTTGCTGTTGTTGCATTTTGTAACTATTAGTCTCGTTGGGATTTACATACTTGCTGCATTTTGAATATATTTATTCCCTTGTCTTTCACAAATGATTTTGTTGTTACTGATATGTTCAAAGCCCGTCCTTGTCTACAGGGCGACCGGTGATGTTGCATAATGTCCGGTCGTGGAGAGAATTAAAATCTTGAACTTGAAAAACAAAAATGTGTATTGGAAAGGTTGTAGAAAAATTGAAAGGGGAGGAACTATGAGTAGACCAAAGCGGTTGGTTATTGATCAATTGCATGTTTAAATATGTATTTCCTCCCCTTATTCTCCTGGCTTTTTTTTTTCATATTGTAAATCCATTGGTCTTTCAGCCACATACTGTCGAAACCTTTGGTTTCCTTCAGGGACATGGATCTATGTATGTTCTCCAAACAGTTGATTGGAAACTGGAACCGAAAGGGAATTCCAGCCAACTCTCTGTTGATATATAGTCAAATGGCCTCCCTGCATTTTAATGGCTCGTCCTAGGAGGAAGGAGCCAGTCAAAGGTTACAGGCAGGCAGCGATATTGTTGTCTCTGTGATATTGTTGCCGTGGTTTATATATATATGTAGATACATATTTATTTATTTATTTATCCACCCTAATATACTCACGTATATTTTTTTCAATAATCGTATAGTTAGAATTGTTGGTTGGTATTACAAATAATTGGTGGTTTGTATTACATTACAATTGGTGGTTTGTATGATAAACAATTGGCGTTTTTCTTATAGGAGATTACTGTGCGTTGTTATTGAACTGTTTCTTTTTGTGTGTTTCCTATATATATAGAAAGATTATATATGTTTTTAATTATTTGTCATTTTAGAAATTAGATATAAGAAGAACAACAATGACTTTAATAACGATGATTAGGACAATGGTCCCGAACTGCAAAACCAACCAGAACCCCAAACCCAACCTACGCATTCAAGATCATCTCCCACAAATCGACACATGGCTCGAACAATGGGACAACGGTCAGATTGCAGCAGCCTCAGACCAAACGTTTTGTGGACAGTGTCTGATGACAATGTCTGATGAAAATATCGATGTGGACAATGTCTGATGATGAAAATATCGATAGAGACAGTGTTTGATGATGAAAATATTGATGTGAACTATATCTGATGATGAAAATAGAGACACTGTCTGATGATGGAGATATCGATGTGGACAATGTCTGATGATGAAAATATCGATGTGGGCAGTGTCTGATAATGAAAATATCGATGTGGGCAATGTCTGATAATGAAAATATCGATGTGGATAATGTCTGATGAAAAGCATCGATGTGGACAATGTCTGATGAAAAACATTGATGTGGACAATGTCTGATGATGAAGATATTGATGTGGACAGTGTCGGATGAGGAAATATCGATAGAGACAATCGCTGATGATGGAAATATCAATATGGACAATGTCTGATGATAAAAATATCGACGTGGACAATGTCTGATGATGAAAATATCGATGTGGACAATGTCTGATGAAAAAACATCGATGTGGACAATGCCTGATGATGAAAATATTGATGTGGACAATGTCTGATAATGAAAATACTGATGTGGACAATGTCTGATGATGGAAATGTCGATGTGGACAATGTCTGATGGAAAATATCGATGTGGATAATGTCAGATAAGCATAGCTATGTGAGGAGTATCATTGTCATGAAAACATTTACATGAGTAATGTTTGATGAGGACATTCATATGCACAGCGTCGCAGTCTGAAGAAGACGTTCATAGGGGCAATTCCTGATGGAGACCTTTTATACAGGCAATGTGTAATGAAGACCTTTTTAATTATGGTCTCTGTCTGATGAGGACGTGGATGTGAACATTGTCGGATGAAGAAACTGATTGCTGTGGTGCCTGACGTTTGAGGGCGCAGGGAATATTATCCCACAGACAATGATCTCCATATATCAACTGAGGAACAACTGTTACAACGTATGTACTGATTTTTTTTTTCCCACTGTTAACACGGTGTTTCGGAATTTTGGTGCTTACTGAATAGATACGACAGTCGGTGAACTATGACTGTGTAATTTATGATCTCCGAATAACTCGGTGCATTTACCGTGAGACTGCATACCTCACGCTTTATGACTTTGACGTTCACAGTTGTGCACTGGAAATGTTTCTTACTGATTGCCTGTTGAAAAAAATACTGTCTGATAAAGACAGAGTCACGACTCTCTTGACGAAGGTTATGGGTGTCAGGTTCCATTCTCCATGTATGGTGACTAGTGTAGTCCGTCATCCCTTGCCTTTACAACACAGAGCTGTAGGACCGTTTCTCTGTGTCCCGTGTCTGTGGGAATGTTGCA
>JADBJO010010445.1:15000-65000 GCA_016801955.1 Conus betulinus | reverse complement strand
TGATAGTGGTGGTTGTGGCAATATCTGTTGTGGAGGCTAGTGGTGGTGATAGGTGGTGGTGTGGTGGTGGTGGTAGAGAGATGATTCATCAAGGACTTAGATCGGACGTTGTATGGAGAAGGCATTGCATTATCTGTATGTCGTATGTTTAAAAAAAAGATACAAAACACAAAAAAAGGGAAAGAAATGAAAAACAAAAAACTTTCAAACATTAAAGAGTAATACTGCACTGTCAATTTCTTTACATCTCTGGCTAGTGCGCTAGGTAGGTCATCTTGGTAGTTTTACATAGGGATTTGAGATTCAACGCTGGTTTGTCGGTTTGAAAAACCTATAGTTAAACTAGAACATTCTCTTCTACAGTATGGGTGGAGGGGATTAAGAGTAGAGTCCGCCACCACCACCCCCACCCTCTACGTTTTCTCGTTCGATAATTTTGCTATGATTTTCTCTTTTTTTTTTTTTTTTTTTTTTTTTTTTGGGGGGGGGGGGGGGGGGGGGGGGGGGGGGGGGGGGGGGTAACATTTTCGTGTCTCACCAGTCCATACAGAATAAAGTGTCTTGATTACAAAAGATAGCAAGCACATCGTTCCGTTGCATGGTCAAAACTGATATCGAAGACAACTGTTATCCTTTGTGAAACCTTTCAAGGAAAGCGAATGCACCCGTCACAATTCATTAAGGAATATTCGTTTGCCAGCTTCACTAAAAGAAGTGTGAACACATCTGGACATTGTTACAGTCTGGTTCATAAGATAGACAGGAGAGCCATTGTACACAGTTCTGTCACAGTAGGGGTACAAGTTTTTAAAACCGAAACATGCTGCGGAACATGTTCTAGCTGGCAACACCTTTGCGAGAGTTTCAGAGTTACGTGTATGTGTGTCTGTGTGTGTGTGTGTGTGTGTGTGTGTGTGTGTTGTCACTTTTGAAAATCTTTGAAGTTTGAAAATACACATAATTGCACTAAAGGTAACTTAATGCATAAGAAGACTGCCAAAACATAGTTGGAAATCTCTGTATTAATTCGGACATAGTACAGATATTTTCGCTATGTATACGGTTAATCACAGCGTTCACAGTACTGAGAGTACAGTATGTACAGACAGGTGCATTTTCAAACAAACAAATGCACTGCCATACTAACAATAATGTAAAATTGCAAATTATTCATCAAGATATTTCTGTAATACTGTTTTAATGAAAAAAAAAAATCTAAGAAACGTGTCAATGATGATGATGATATTGATAATAATAATAGTAATGATAATGATGATAATAATAATAATAGTAATAATGATAATAATAACAGTAAAAATAATGATGATAATAAATAATAATGTACGAAAACGACCGTTAAGATGTCACTCAAAAACGTTCTGCACCCGGAATGTATTCACATTTGCGGTCTAAGAGAGACAACTCTTAGGACTCTTTCGCGTGTGCTCGTCAAGTTCCACAACTTTCCGTTGCGACTTACACAATGGCTAATGTTGTAACATTGTAAAGAATGTTACAACATTAGCCATTGTGTAAAATGACAGAATGAAAGACAAGAATGATTCTTGTCTTTGTTCGGGTCTTTAACATCAGTAAATGGAAATGTCATCTTTCATCGACCTCCTAGCAAATTTAATTAGGAAAGGAAACCTTCGGGGTAATACGAAGCTTTTTAAATAAGTAAATAAATAAATAAAGCCAAGAAACCGTAACCGTGACCGGATAAGTCTACTTTGAATCAGTGGCTGAACACGCGGCGGGATGTTTATGTTTGACAGAATCAGTTGGAATGACAGAAGTTTGTTTTTGTTACGAACAAAACAAAAACATAGGTAGATCAGGTGTTGATTCCTCGCTATGTTTAATTTGTTACGTATGTCCGAATCTCATTACAGTTTTAGTTGTTGTGGATTTGAACATCCAAGTGGCTGCTGAATTTTCGTGTTTTTGATATTGCGCGCCGTTTAATTCAAAAGGCTTCGATAAAAAGCAGTCGTCAGAAGTATATGTTTTCGTAGTTATTTTCCCTCCCACACACCCTTTTTTTTTTTCAGCTCTCTGCGTGCAGTTTTGGGCTTTCTATTTCCTTTAATTTACAGAACTTTTCGTGTGTTTTTTTTCGCTTTGTCGCTGTATTTTGATTTGTAACACGTTGTCGTCAGTGATCGTTTTCCATCAATTTTTTGTTTGTTTGTTTTTTTAGCGGAGGATGGAACCAGCAACGTGTCGCCCTCAACAGACGATGAACTCCTCGCCTGGAAACACAACGCTCCCAAGCAGTTCGCTGGATAATGCAGCGGCTGAAAGAGCAAGGCAGCAGGATTGGGCTACACACAAAAAAGTTACCTGTTAGACACTTCGTCCGAATGGAGAAACAGAAACTGGAGCTTGGTTTTGACGAAGATAAAGATTAGCTTAGATTAGAAGAGAGAGAAATCGCACATGGAACGACCGAAGATGAAGGCAAGAAATTGAAGTCGTGGCACTGGGGAAAACCGAAGGGCTTGCTCTGCAATTAGTGGAAAGCTGTGTTCTGAGTCGGCAGGCTTATTAATGATGTTCTGTCAGCCTCACCGCAGCTATGTTCAGCGGAAGAACGTGTTTGGAATATTTGATGTACCTCGCATGCAACGATAGTATATCATCATCATCACTATCATTATTCTTGTTGTTATTATTACTATCACAGCTATTATGTTCATCACTATCTTGATTGTTATTGTTTTTGTTTTTACTGTTATTCATACCTTATAATGAACTTTATTCCCTTTTGTATTTACTGAATTGATATGCGTTTGTATTTTCCTTAGATTTTATATTGTTATCTTTTCCATCTTTTTACTCATTAGAATTTTTTATTTTCATTCTGATTCTGTATCATTACATTTGTAGTTCAGTATTAATTCAATTGTAGTTTTTTTTAGATTTTATCTATCTTTCCTATTCTATGTATCATTATTGATGTAGATGTATGATTATTTTAGTAGTAATAGAAGTGGTAGTATTACTATTCTTCTATCTTCTCCTTCTTTCTCTATCATCATCTTAAAAAAAAATACTATCAGTTATCGTTATATATTTATGTTATTGTTCCTGACTATTAAGTTCTTCGTCCTTTTAAATAAAATTGTTTCTTTCCTCCAATTTCTTTCTTCTTCTCTTAACAAGACCAAAAAAGTAGCAGGTGAGAGGGTACAGATTAAAACGATATTAGAAAGCTCCATTGTAGTTTTAATCTTTCACACAGGGCAAAGAAAAGACGTGAAGGACTTAGAGCGCCTAACGCGTAAAGGAAGAGAATTCCAAAGATGTGGGCTATAAGTGGTGAATTGCACCCCATTAGTTCTGCTTACAGAAGCAAAACTAACAGAGAACGAAAGGTGAGTTATGGTTTTTTCAGTCTTAGCTTCAAGCCCAACCTGACATAGTAATAATTGAATGCTTTTCATGGATTATTACTGGGAGAGTAAAATTAATTGGAATTCCTGGCTCTCTCCGCACAACTTAGTCATAATTATCTGCTATAAGAATGTCAGCAGTCTACTACGAAGTAATTATTTGCTTGTATCGTTCGTTCTTTTTTTGGTGAATAGCCGTTTTATTTCTTTTTTATCCTCTGTTGAGTGCTACTCTTCATTTTGTGTGTGTGTGTGAGAGAGAGAGATTTTCTGTGAATGAGCTTTCTCTCTTACGACACTGTCTCTTTCTGTATATATAACATACGCGCGTTCAAATTGAAGTAAAAATGTGTGTATATATATACAGCATTCATGCGTGAAAGGGCAGACATGTACCTCCTTATTGCGTTCACAAGTGTATGTACAAGTGTGCATGCATGCAGGCGTGCATGTGTGTGTGTGTGTGTGTGTATGATATTTTCTGTAAATGTTAATTGGCTGGGTTTTTCTGTCTGTCTCTGTCTCTCTCTCTCTCTCTCTCTCTCTCTCTTTGTGTGTGTGTGTGTTGTTGTTGTTGTTGTTTTACACTATATACTGACAAATTTCGAGCACTTCAAACGCAACTTCTAGAACAGCTATGGACATAAAAATTGGCACATAGAAAGATAAATGGCTGCTAAATGCAAAAGGAATGATCACATGTATCTGTTCTATTTTTTGAAATATGAATTTCAGAAAGCTTGGCGTGTGTATTTTACCAAACATTCACAAAGTTGGAGCATTCAAATTGTAATACTTTGGTGCTCCAAGTTTGTTTAAAAAGTTGTCAGCACTGTGCCCGTGCTGACTGTCAACATGAAATTACTGTGAGGCTCCTAGGTGTGTAAATACAGCAGGGTGAGAACTTCCAAACCTATAACCGTTTCTGAACCTCACATTCTCCAAAATTGAATCATAATCTAATTTCTATTTAGCCTAAGAATGTAAAACTTTTGAGCACAGAATTCAAATGTACCATTCCTGTTGTGTGTTAAATTTCATGTCAAAAACTGAGATACAAGCTGAGATGAAAAGAATGTCCCCAAAACTGCCCCAAGCGTCACCCACACACAGAAATTATGGATGCATGCACGACTTTTTCCAAATCACATACACACACCCACTCACCCGAACATTGACAGCCAGGCAACAACAACAACACTTTTTCTGTTTTATGCTGCCTGAGCCATCAGACAAACATATAATATCGCAAGGACATCGAAAGTCGGCACGCCAACCACAAGGCGTACACACAAACTATATGTATATATTAATATTTCAAATACGCCAAACAGGCGCACGACACAAATATATATATATAATAATTCACTATTACTGTCGCTGCTGGTTCCAACGACGATGAAGGCGGCGACGACGACGACGAACGACGAAGATGACGAAGACGACGAGACGACGAAGATGAAGACGACAACGTCTACAGCGTCAAGTCTGACACAGAACTTGCAGAACGTCAGAGCTGTGGCTCAAAGAAAAAAAAAAACACTAGCACTCACGGCGTCTCTGCCGGCGACAGGGTGACAGTGTCACACAGGAGGAGCTGTGGCTCACACACACACAGAAGCACACAGAACGCAGCGACGGCCTAGCCAACAGGTCGCTGGTTCAAAAACTTGGGGAGCGGCGCTCTGGCTTGGCAGCAGCGGCGTCTCCAGCCCAACTGGCTCAGCTCGGTCCCGGGCGCAGTGGCAGGTAGGGTAGATTGTCGGCACTCAGGCCGACCTCTCCACACCGTCACACGGTGGAGAAGGGGGTAGACACATCTACGAACCCCTGACCCTCACACAGTAGCAGCCAGTCCCCCTCAGTCCAGGGAACACATCTACCTGGGGGAAACTGACTGCCACAAAAAAAAAAAGCTGGGTCCCTCTTCGGCCTTCTGGAATGCTGCGTAGCCGGAATCACTGCAGAGACTGCCTAACCGGTTCAGCTCACCCGGCTTTAACGGTGCGCAGGTGAGTAGCTTGAATCAGTGGAAGACGTGTGTAAACTTGCGGACCACTACAAAAGTGTGCATTTTAAAGAAAATCTTTACAGGGAAGCCGGAGTTTGTTCAAGGTGTGAAACTTGCTTAGGCAGGCAAACAACACAACAACAACCTGAACCTACAAAAAAAAAAAAAAAAAAAAAAAAAAAAAGAAATCCCCAAAAAAAAAAAAAAACAAAAAATGTTTTCCAAAAAAAAAAGGAATCCACAGGGGACGTCACACACAAAAAAATGTTTTCACCGTTGATGTTAAAGTGACAAAATTTTGTTCCGTTGAATCCGATTCCACCCTCCCACCCCCCCCCCTCTACCTTATCACCTTACTACTGCCACTTCTAACACCCCCCCCTCCCCATCCCCTCCAACCCCCTCATACCCCCCATCCCCATCCCCCCCACTCCCTCCCACCGAAAACCCACGCAGATCCACCTGTCCTGAAAGCTCACTTCAGTAATCTGGAGAGTTCTTTGGTGCCAGACACCACGACAATCACAGTCAGGACAGAGCCCAGAGCTGTGAGAAACTGCCTCCAACAGGCAGATACTGACCTCCCCGTCTCCCAATGGGAAGAACGTTTAGATATAACTGGACAAATCTCGCGGGACGACTCATAGGAAAAAAAAGGCTTTCTCCACAAATAAATACAGAAAGTTGTTAACTTTTAAAAGACATCCACAAGACCTTACTGCAGACGCGACATCAAAGTTTTCCTCAAAAAACAAGACAAACTCGTGGTTGTCCGCTGTTTTCCTCTAAAAAAGCTAACGGCGCAATCGAAGGGCCAAAAAAGACTTTTTTTTTTCCTGCCAAAAAAAAAAAAATTTTTGTGTTTCTTTCGTCTAGAAAGTAGTAGACAGTTGAAATCGTTTGTAGGAAAACAAACAAAGCATCAATCAATTGTTTCGGGTGAACAAAGCTGGGCGAGTTTGTCAAATCATATGAAGGACCGTAATTAAAGGGGGAAAAAAAGTTCAGTTTTGAAAACAAAATTTTCAACATTAGATAAGAAGAGTATGCTCATCAGGATGATCCCGGAGGCGGACAAGTGCGAGATTCGAGCAATCTAGAATCTGATTCGGTTTCTTAAAATCCGCTCGGTTTTTTTTCAAAATAGGCAGATGCAGGCTGTATGACAGGGCTGCGGGGTTCAAGGTGGAAGTCAGTCTCTCCGAATTATGTTCAGCCATTGTCATGATTTTAAAGAAAAAAAAAAATCTCTCCATGCACCAAAAATAGTAACATTCTCTGATTGTGGAAGGGGAGTTCACGACATTCACACTCCCCCGTCGGGGGAGCTCACGACATTCACACTCCCCATCGCAGTAACAGCTGGCATGAACATGGCGAGATATGTTATAGTGAATTGTTTCATGTTGCATTGCATAATGGAAGGTGCATGTTGCTGCCAAACCTTGGCATGGGCCTAGCGCCTTTCAGTGTGGTACGTCATTCCAAATATTCTTCGTCCAAAACCTACGTTGTGGATTATGTGTGATACGTTATGACCAAATATTAGAGCAACAACATATCTTGTTGAGAATGACTGATAATGCAGATTAAAAAAAAAAAATGTATGTACGTGTGTGTTCTCTGACGTGTAACGTACACGTCACCTGTGTTGTGTCATGATCAGAAACACGATAAATGAGAAAGTTCACAGTAATGGCATGTGTGAAAAGTCCAAGTTTTGAACATCTGAGCGCAGTTTTTGCTTCATCTCTGTGTGTGTATGTGTGTGTGTGTGTGTGTGTGTGTGTGTGTGTGTGTGTGTGTGTGGTGTGTGTGCTTGTGTGTGTTTGTGCATGCGTGCGCGCGCACGCGCGTGTGTGTGTGTTTGTGTGTGTTGTGCCTCACGCTGTCTTTTTCTTCTATGTCCCTCTCGCTAAATCGCTACCTTCCTCCCGTTCCCTCGTTTACTCCTTCTCTGTTATGTTTTGGCTAGGTCAACTAGTGTGTTTGTTGTTTGTGTGTGTGTGTGTGTGTGGTGTGTGTGTGGTGTGTGTGTGTGTGTGTTGTGTGTGTGTGTGAGTGCTTGTGCGTGGCACGCTTGTGCTCACGTCTGCCTGCCTGCCTACCTGCCCTGTGGAAATAGGGTACATCATTACATTGTCCTGTAATTATCTCTTTCAATAGAAATTTTCCCTGGTGTACTGTGATGTTCTATGCCGTCTCCGAGACATATTTCCCTGTTAGAGATGCGTTCTATGCATTTCCATGCCAGTTATGTCCTGCAACACATAACATTTCACATGAATTAATCATTGGATCCCATCTCGCCCACTTTGTTAAGAACTTTCCCTCCCTCTCCGCCATTCGCTCCCCACCTACCCCCCCCCCCCCCCCACACACACACCACACTGAAAGATCCCAGCTGAATGGTTGGAGTTTTACATATATATATATATATAGATATATATATAATATATATATATATATATATATACTGGAACAACATTTAGCTACATTTGTGCTTTGGTCCTCACAATGTGAAGGAATACCAGGAACACCAGACTGATTTTGTTTTTCGTTTTCCAACTCTTATGAGCATAACAGAAAGGCAGACAAAGAGGGGTCAACTGCCCAGGCACGACAAGAGAGAGCCATCTGTTAATTTCAGTTGGATGTGCGATTATCTGCACCTGGCTTCCGGTGACTTATCAAAAACTCTTCTTTGTATGTAAAACTTTGAGAAAGAATGAGAAAAAGTGTCGGAGCTCTTGAGAATGTGTTGAAGTGATTCGCTGTTGTTTTCTTCTGTAATATGATAAATCTTGAAGTATTACGCATTGATGTTCACAAACCCCTGAGATAGGGAGGTCGTCTAAACTAACAGAACAAACTCTCCTCTCTCTCTCTCTCTCTCTCTCCTCTCTCCTCTCTTCTCTCGCGCTCTCTACCGCCTCCTCTGTCTCTCCTCCTTCCTCTCTCTCATCTCTCCTCTCTCTCTCCTCTACTCTCCTCTCTCTATCTCTCTCTGTCTCTGGTTTCTCTCCCTCTCTCTCTCTCTCTCCTCTCTCTCTCTCTCTCTATCTCTCTCTACTGTGTGTCTGCCCCGTCGTTGTCTTCTTCCTCTTCTCTTTCTCTGTCTTGCTCCCCCTCCTCTTGGCTCTCTATTTCCCTCTGTCTTTTTCTCTCAGTCTCTCGAGATCTCTCTCTCTGTCTCTCTTCTCTCTGCTCTCCTCTCTTCTCTCTCTCTCTCTCTCACGTATGGGGAGATGAAAGGTATGCACAGGGCAGGGGAAGAAGCGACAAGGGAAAGAGAGGGAGTGGACTTTTTTTTGGGGGGGGGAGGGGGGGGGGGGGGGGGCACAAGCAAAGGACGCAACAGTGATTCCGTTCTCTCTCTCTCTCTCTCTCTCTCTCTCTCTCTCCTCTCTCTCTCGCTCGCTCGCTCGCGATTGGCATAGTAATGGCAATGGGAGGCGAGGTGAGGGGAATGGGCATGAGGCGCAGAGATGTAGGGGCGTGACGAGGGGAGAAAGGAGCGGGGACGAGGGTGGGGCGGGACGACAGCGAGGTGGCGGGCGCGTTGCCGCCATCGCAACACGAACGGCCGGTGGGGCAACGTTGTTTCTCATTGCGCGGGGTGCAGCAACGCTACTGCAAGCGGGGCGTGTCGACTCAGAAACGTTGTTATCATCAGGGACCAGTGGCAGCAACGTGTGAACTGGGGGTGGGGGGGGGTGTGGGGGGGGGGGTGTTGTTGGGGGGGCGGGGGGGGGGCTGGGGGAACCGGGGGGGGGGGGGGGGGAGGGGTCTGGCATTAGGGGGCGTGGTACAGCTAACCGCACTTGGTCGGGAGTCGTGTGTGTAAACTAGGAGACTTACCTTGTCGCTTCGGCCAGTTTGCCCACCGCGTTCATCCCCCATGGCCGCCCGACTCTCCTGTTCTGCTTGAGGACCACGCCGTCAGTCTCTTGACGGTCAACAACGATGACCCCACAATGAGACAGAAAAAGGCGTGGGCCGACGCGGATGTCGCGACGACGATGGTCATGACGACGACGACGACGACGACGACGACGAAGAAGGGGGGATGAGGAGGAGGGGTGTCTTGAGAAGGATGAGGGCGAAGAGCGACAGACGTGGGAGCAGGAAGCGGGAATACATCCTGACCGTCATTGGTTTTATTGTGGGCATCGGCAATATCTGGCGTTTCCCCTACATGTGTAACAGGAACGGAGGGGGGTGAGTGCCGGTTCTCTCTGTTGCTTGTGCCTGTCTGTCTGTCTGTCTGGTCTGTCTGTCTGGTCTGTCTGTCTGCCTGCCTGTCTGTCTGTCTGTTTTGTTTCCCTCTCCCTTTGGTCAGTTTTCAAGGTGTGTGTCTTGCTGCGTTTTCTTCCTCCTTGGCTCGGTTGTGTTATCTGAGACAGCGTCATTAGCGTGTGGGATGTCTTGAGAGGTTGGAAACAGGGTCATTATTCATTCAGCACTGAAAGACGACAAAAAGTTTCCTTCTGCAGGAAATGAAATGCACGGGCTAGCTACTTCACATTTGGTTTCTTCTTTGGGGTCTTAAGTGGTTGGAACATGAAGTGTGTGTGTTTTCTTTTTTGAAGTAGGCACAAAAAGGCAAGTGTTAAGGTACTTATGTTTGTCGGTTTGTTTTGCTGCTCCCAGGACTCGGATTTCTTTTGAGTGTCTTGAACAAAAAGGAGTTTTCTTTTCTCTTTAAAAGTATGATTTGTGTCCTTTTTTTCCTGTTTGACTCGGTGACCAGTTTGAGTCAGGATTTCAATTTGGGGATTTTGATATGCATAGATTTGATTTTTAGTTGCATTCTTGTGTGGCTGGACTCAATGACTGACTTGATTTCTTTTTGACATCATTTTTGAAGTTTGGATTTGAAATATACTGTGCACAAAAAGAAACGCATATTTTTTTTATTCCGGTCATTTCATGCGTCGTTTAGCATTCAAAACATTACAACCACAGAAGAAGAATAAGACATCAGTCGACGGTTATGTCTATTCATTATGTGTGACTATTCACACTGGACAGAGTTCCCTGCTATACGGGGATGTTTCTGTCAAAATTTTCCTTAATATTTTCAGCGAAAAAAATATGCGTTTCTTTTTGTGCACAGTATAGTTCGGATTCAGTTTTTTTTTATCACTAAGCCTAAATGACTTATTTTGTTTCTATACTTTAGATTTTAACCTTTTCTCGGTCCTAACTGACTCATTGCCTGATTTTTGTGAAGTTCGTTTTTTTTTTCTTCAAATCTTATTTTAGATACATTTCCGATTCTAACTTGTTTCAGGCCTTACTGAAAATGACTGACTTGATTTCGTGTTTCAGTTACACAAATTTTCATTCCTATATGATCATGATCTTAGCTTCAGTTCAAGTCTAAATGACTTGGTGAAAAACTTGATTTTGAAAAAGAAATTGCATGTAGGTTTCACTTTAACATTTTCAAACCTGATTTTACTTCACACTTTATTTGTAACCGTTTAAAAAATCTGAGCTTTCAAAACATTCTTTAATTTCATATTGCAAACAGTACTGTTTCGTCCAAAACATGCTTCGTGTTTTTGTTTTCTAAACCTTTAAGTTTCGATTCTCTATCTTTTCGGATTTATTCAAAGTGTCTTTTCCACTATCATGTGACTGTCAGAATCCACATTTCACCATTAATAGGTCTCCCCATTGCCCACACAGATTCCGTGTGTTCTGGTTTCCTTATAAAGAGAATTTAAGTTTAAATCTACGGAAATTTTCTGAACCCCGTTTGGATTTGCATGATAAATTCTCATGATAAACATTGTTTGAAATCCATGTTGAGCACATCATAGATTCATTTGCAGTTCTGATCATTTCTTTTGATATCATGCACTGGTTTTAAGCAGTTGTAGCACGTTTGGAATGAACCTCTCGTTTTAACGTTTCTCTACGGAATCGATGTCCGTATGGTAACAGCTCCAATCTGCTCCCCCACCCCCCCCTCCCCCTCCCCACCTACAATCAGCCGGGCTATGAACAAGGTGAGATGAAAATGTTTTTAATAAGGGAAGTTATTCGCGAAAACACTAAAAAGTCAAGAGTTGTCTGCTCTACTTCAAACAAAAAAAGTCAAAAATAAAAAAAAAACAGTAAAGAACTTAGCTCCCACTCTCCTCTTTTATTTTCCTGCACTTCTTCCCTAGTCTAAAGTGTTATCATTATTTGTGTGTGTGTTGTTGTCGTTATGCATGTCATCATTATTCTATTATTGTTGTTCTTAATATTTTTACAGGATACTTTCCGAAATTGTGTTTGTCTCCGCGGATATACTTCTGCGAAAGAAAAGTTGAGGCGAACAATAGTGAATACATATACCAACTACTAACACATTTAAACACAAAGTCGTCTCTCGCACAGTATCTAAACACCCACATACTCGCGTTTCAACGTTGGTTAATCCTTTGATTGTAAACAGAGCACAGTGGATGAATGTTCCGTTGCACTTAAGCAACAGCATGCGAATCACTAACAACATGAAAGACATGTTTACAATGATCTCTCGGAGGAATGAAATTACTTGTCAGAAGTTACAGAAATCACAGACAAAGTGTCAGAGTAAAAGTAAATCAATGAAACAGTAGTCTATATCTTTTTACGTATTTTTTGCTAAAAAATAAAGTTTGTAAACTTCAGTTGATTATTCTAACCAGCTGACAAGAAAATGCAACGTTTGAAAACATTGATTGTGGACATATTTCTTGCGTATGTACAATTCTTTCGAAAATCCGAGTACTTGCAAAATGTAAAATCAAATCCGTCTCCAAAAGTAGCCATGCCACCATTTTTACAAGTACGATTCTCACGGAGAGTTTCCATCCCGTCTGTTTTCTCGCTTTCACCTTGTAGGCCTACATCGGTAATAATTAACGGGAAAATTAACATATGTGATGGTAGATAGAAAAACGTACTTGCTCCTACAATGTTGCTGAAAAAATACATACAAAAAAAAAATGCTTCACTCTAACCCAGGTGTTTTCTTTTCTCCACACTCATCTTGAACAGCTATTTTCACATTTTTACAAAGTGCATCTTTGGAAGAAGAGAGACTTGTTACTCGAGGGCAGATCCATGTTGGGAATGACACATGTTAACAGGTAGAGAAGATCAAAAGGAAACAGAAAATGTTTTGGAAGAACATTTGGAATCACTTGTACAGCAAACGTGTGTCATCCTGCTATACAAATAGCAATCCTTTGCAGAACTGGGAAATAAACCAATTGTCCCATGCAGCATTAGTCATTTCTGCGTAGTTTGAACAACAAATATTTCGTGATTTTGTCTGAAAATTGTCAACGACACTCAATCTTTTGTAATACATATAGTGAATTTCTTAGAGTCAAAGAAATTGTGTGTGTGTGTGTGTACAATTCAACGAACAATTCTTTCACTGGATTTTGAAGTCAGGCAGCATGATTCGTAGCACACATTGCCTTTTGTGCTCACTGTGCAACGACACTCAATCTTTTGTAATACATATAGTGAATTTCTTAGAGTCAAAGAAATTGTGTGTGTGTGTGTGTGTGTGTGTGTGTGTGTGTGTGTGTGTGTGTGTGTGTGTGTGTACAATTCAACGAACAATTCTTTCACGTGGATTTTGAAGTCAGGCAGCATGATTCGTAGCACACATTGCCTTTTGTGCTCACTGTTGCAATTATTTTTTCGTGTGTAAAAGATTCCATTTTGTTTCTTTTTCCTTTTTCTTTTTTAACAGCATGATTTGATCGTCAAGGGACATCGAAGACCCCTCATATCTATTCAGGTATATGACCCATCCCACTCCCGCCCCTTTTTCCTTTCAGATGTAAATTCATTACGCATGTGGCACCCTCCGATTTCTGTGGCTGTCAAGGGAGCGGTACGCCCTCACCTAGCGCACGTGGTCGCACTGTGTCAAGGAGGTGAAGTGGTCAAGTAATAAACCGTCACGTGATAGATGGCACCTACGGTAATGAGGACTCTCCCGAGTTCGAACCTTCCCGAAGTTGCTTTGTAAACAGACCTTGAAGAGCAGGAGTCTTGGGCTTGTTCAGATGGTACTGCCGTGGGGCACTGTGTTGATGCTTTGTCAGGCTAGTTGAATGCGTGTGGACGTTGTTGTCGTAGCTTTCTCTAGGATAATTACTGTGTTAAAGTGGCTCCCGGCGTCGGCGAGAATTTTCGACGTCCATTTGGTGCAAAGTGCTTGTTTCCTAAGCAATTAGGTAGGGATGTGTGTAAATGCTGATGTGTGGAAGAAGGTAGGAAAAGGGGAATTCAGTGTACTTGTGAACAAGATGGTGAAAAGGGAAATCTTTTGTGTCCATCCCTATATAAACTGAGGGAGAACAACGTGATTGCGGAGGAACACCACGCGAGAGAGAAGAATGGAGAAGAGGGGGGGGGGGGGGGGGGGGGGGGGGGCGGGGGGGGGGGGGGGGGGGGGGGGGGGGGAGAGAGAGAAGAGTGCGCAGGACAGATTAGGCTTGAGAGAAACGTGGTCTGGGAGACAGAAGTGACAGCAAGGTCTTAGGGTAAAAGACAAGCTGAACAGAAAGACTGAGTTTAGAAACCCAGAGGCGGGTGAAAGAGACAAAAAAGAAGATTTCTACGTTGAGTTCCCAGAGACGACCACGAAGACGTAGTCCTGAAACCTGGAGCCAGTCAACCAAGGGCGTCACCATCACCCAGTGCTGAAGAAAACTTGAAGTGACGTGTTCAAGACCTGTGGTGTGGTGTGAAAGTGGTTGTGTGTGTGTGTGTGTGTGTGTGTGTGTGTGTGTGTGTAAACCTGGCCAGGTAAGAATCCATTTTATCAAAACCCAAATTAGGAAGCATTGATCTTTTAAGTTTTGATTATTCCGTTTTATGGAAATGGATTTTGCATGTGTAAATTATAAGTAGCATAGAAATTGTATTTTTTTGTTCTCGGTCGTGTTATGCGTGGCATCCCATTCCCAGAGAGAGGTGAATGTTCGGTGGGTGCATGAGTGTGCATTTGCGTGTACGAGTGCAAAGATAACCTTGGTGTGTTGAGCCTGACTCATAATACATCAGCTTAGTGCACTTAAGTAATGCCATCACGATTTCCCCCGTCCTGCACAATGGCGGTACTCTGCCTCGCGGCAACGCAGACAGGCGATGTAATGAGCCTGCAGCTTGATCGATATGAATCGGTTTTTTTTCGCTTTCTCTCTGATACTTCAGGTTGCGTAAGCAAGACGACGACCGCTTGATCAATACGATTTTAATCCTTGTCGCCGTGTAGCGACAAGATACGACGCTTTAGGGCAAGAGAAAGCCCCATTGAAAGTCGGGGCATTAGGTGCAGGCCCAGTTTTTCAACGGCGGCAGTCTTCAGAAAGTTTCACCCCACCCCCTCAAACAGTATACCATACGAAGTTTTTTTTTTCTGTATCGTTTACAAAGAGAAGCGGGGTAAGCGTGGGTGATTAAGAACAGGTGTGGTGTAAGGATTAGGAATGGAGGGATGGGTGACAAACATCTGCCTTTGAGCCTTGCGTTTGACGGTCGGTCGGCCGCCGGCCAGCCTCCCTCCTCCCCCCCCCCCTTTTTTTTTTTTCTATCCCAGCTTCTGTGTCACCTGAGTGGCAGTGCACCTATGCCACTCATTCCGACACTCTGTCCACAGCCACACCCCGGTCAGTCCCGCCGCTGCCCCGGCAATCCACAGGGAGCCGTCAATGTCAAGAGGCAACCCACCAGAGGAGACACTGCACTGCTATGGAGTCACTTCGGTGGTGTTCAGTGTTGTCTGTCCTGATCCAACATACGCAGGACACCATCTACTAAGCTAATGGACTCGCAGATACCGGTGACCCCGATGGAACCAAACCAAGGTCACAGACGTGGAAAGGACATCGAAACTCGGTCACCATGAGAGTAGGGCATGAAGAACCACAGAATTTGAGACTTTTTTTTTTAAATGCTGATCGATGAGAATGAGGATGATACTACGGATTTTCATACCTGTCTGAGACTGCAGTATTGGGTCAGGGAATTTGAGCAACACTCTCAGAGACGCATTAATTAAGTGGATGAAACATTAATTAGTGGATGAAACTCGGCCGTGTGGGTTCCAGTCTCCCCAACCGAGTCCGTAGCAAGCTCAACTCTGAGGAGGAACCGGTCGAGCAGAAAAAACCCACTTGACTCTGATGGGAATTGAACCCGCGACCTCCTAACCGGGAATCCGAGATGCTAACCACTTCGCCACGGCAGGTGGTAAAAAATATCCATTTCATGTCGACGCAAAACGAAGTTACCTAGAACACAAAAATCTTAAAATGTTTTGTTCCCATATTTTGTAAACATCACATAAATTGTTCTTAACAATGAAACACCTTTATTTTAGTTTTCCTGTCATTTTCTCCTAGCTTTTCTGTCATTCACTATGAGCTTTTATAATCTACAAGAATCACGTAATGCATCTGAAGCTTTCTGTAAGCCAGGTTTTGTCAGGTTGACCATTCATATTTAGTTCCAAATCTAATCATAACTAATTTTTGTCTGTCAGATACGGACTGCTGCTGTAAATCATTAATAAACAATGACATCAGAAGGGGAGACAAATTCTCTATTCGTCAAACGCACGCGGTTTTATAATTGTGCAATACTGAAAACGCAGAGTATTTCATTATTTACTCCTTCTTTCAAAATTTTATACCACAGAGCCCGTCGACGAACCGAATCACAAACTTTTCTGTTGTCACCAGTTGCAAAATGGTTTTTTTTGAAAAAAAAAAAAGTAGTTGATCTTAAATGTCTGTCAGTCTTTAGTGATCGTATGTTGTGTGGGTGAACGGATTGATTCTGATCACATGCCTTTGGTTCTGCATACTAACTTTCACAGCGAATGCCTGAATAATGTAAGAGAACGTGATGCTATCAGTTTGCTTGAAAAGTATGTTTGGAATGAAGCTTATGTTGACTTGCTGTGTAATGCAATGGATTCACCAGAATTTCAACAAAGGATGCACATGGCAATTAGTCTTATTAAAGTTAATATGAATGAAGCTTTACATGTCTGTAACGGTGGTTTAAAAGTCTCTGCTGAATGTATGAAGAAGCACATTAAGGTAAATGCGGAAGAAGCCGGCGATGATTGGTATGATAAAGAATGTCTTTTAAGTAAAAGAAATGCACGTAAATTGCTAACTAAATATCGTCGAACTTTATCGGTACCTGATCATGTTGAATACTGTAATACCAGACGCAGCTATAAACATGTTTTGATGAAAACAAACAAACAAACAAACAACAACAACAACAACAACAAAACAGAAGGTATTTAATAGAACAATAGTAGAGAAATTAGTTTCCTGTGTTGGTAGCCAGAGTTTTGGGAAACAATGCACACAATTCAGGAAAAAGAACTCAGCCTCAAAATGATGTTAGTTTGGACAATTGGTTTCATCATTTTAAGGAACTGCTTGAAAGAAATGACAGTACTGATAGTGGAGTAGGGCAGGTAGACGGAAGTGATGAGATGATGATGATTATAATAATATAAATCGCCCTATATCGAAAGAAGAAATCTTTTTGGCCTTAAGTAAATTGAGGAATCGTTAAGCTGCAGGCCCAGATGGGATCATTAGTGAAATCATTGAAACTGCTTGTAAATCTGATTTGGTGATGTACTTTTCAGCAAAATTTGTGAAAACGCTATTTGATAAAGGTATGTTTCCTTTTCTTTCAGAATCGATTCTTCTCCCATTATATATGAAAGGTGACGTTAACAACCCAAACAACTATAGGGGAATCTCGCTGTGTAACATTGGTAGCAAATTACATAGTGCTATCATTAATAGAAGACTTCAGGAATGAGTTGAAAAGAACAAAATTACAGGTGAATATCAAGCTGGATTTAAACGGAATTATTCAACTATAGATCACATGTTCACTTTGACGGCCTTTTATTCAAAAACAGTTCTGTCTAAACTGAAAATGATATGTGGCTTTTATTGATTTTGGAAAAGCGTTTGACTCTGTCAACAGAAGTATATAAGGCCATTTTAGTGAAGCATGGAATCAAACTGTACGAATTTGGTTTTGGTTTTGTGTGGGAGAATCAGGGGTGTAGATGACATGCATAGCTTTATCCGTGTATTTCGGCAAAGGTTAAATCGATTGTAACTGGCAAAGATGGAATTCCATGTTGATGACAGTCACCGATTTGATATGTACAGATTGTTAAATCCTTCACATTGTATTCCAAGGTACTTATCTATGCAGATTAACAGACATATTAAATGTATTGTCACAAATACAGGTTTGGTGTATCGCATATCTGTGTACATTCTAACCATTACAGGCCTTTGAATGATCGTAATTCTATAAGTCCACTCTGTTACGAAGATGATGAAAATGAAATTAATTTTGTTCTCACTTGTTCTGAACTACAAGCTGTTCGACAACGATTAAACCCACCTAAGTACTTAAGAAAACCTTGTTTCTTCAAACTGATTATGTTAAGGACATCGTTGAATGTAAAAACACAATTAAACAGTTCGCTTTGTATTTGTATAACGCATTTATAATGCGAAATGATATGTGAAGACCGTAAATTATGTGTTAAGCTAGTTAAAAATGAGTTGACTTGCGCGGTTTAATATGTATTTACCCCCTTCTAAGAGGATATAGTCTTTACGAATAATAATTAAAAACAGTCTACGTCGTCTCTCTCTCTCTCTCTCTCTCTCTCTCTCTCTCTCTCTCTCTCTCTCTCTCTCTCTCTCTCTCTCTCTCTAATGTAAGGAAAGATCGAGATCGAGATCGGATATTGGTTAGAGTGGAAGGTAAGTTAAAAAGGATATGTGTGTGGATCATGGAAGAGTGGAATGGGGGGTGGGGGTGTATGGATCCTGGATTGTGGGGGCTGGGGAGACGAGGGGTGGGGGAGGGGAAGGGGGCGATGTGAGCACTGCAGCTCAACACACAAGCACGGGTGGTGGCAGTGTTGTCCCGATCTGAAACCTCCTTCAGCCTTGTAATCAAACAGCAATGAGTAGGAGTGTCTGTCTGTCTGTCTCTCTTCTGTGTCTTTATCTGTCTGTCTGTCTCTCTCTCTGTCTGTCCCTCTCTCCCTGTGTGTGTGTGTGTGTGTGTGTGTGTGTGTGTGTGTGTGTGTGCGCGCGCGCGCGCAAGCATGTGCGTGTGTGTGTGTGTGTGTGTGTGTGTGTGTGTGTGTGTGTGTGTGTGTGTGGGTAGGGGGGGGGGGGGGCGTGCGTAACACGTGTGAGCGTGTGTGTGTGTGTGTGTGTGTGTGTGTGTGTGTGTGTGTGTGTGTGTGTGGGGGGGGGGGGGGGGGGGGGGGGGCGTGCGTAACACGTGTGTGTGTGTGTGTTTGGGAGAAAACAAAACTTTTGTGAATGTCAGTGTGCAAGCAAGTGTAGCGTATACGTGTGTGTGTGTGTGTGTGTGTGTGTGTGTGTGTGTTGTGTGTGTGTGTGTGTGTGTGTGTGTGTGTGAAACGTTTCCATGACGTAGTTGTGTTTCTATTGAATTTCCAGCAACCAGAGGTCGCTCGAATTTTGAAGGTAACACTAACGCGGATGTTTTTCGTCTTTGCAGGATATTTCGGTTCGAAGAGCACTACAGGAAAAAAAAAACAGCCGAAAAAAACCCTACAGAGACAGAAACAAACAAACAATAAAAAAAAAAAAACACAAAAAAAAACCCAGAAAAAACCCGCGCACAGCAAGCAAAGTAAACTATACGATCTTCTTACTTGCCCTCGGTATTTTCAGACGTGTAACACGACGTACAAAACTGATCCACATATTGTTAGTCTCTCGTAAAAAGAAAGAATCTCTCTCTCTCTCTCTCTCTCTCTCTCTCTCTCTCTCTCTCTCACACACACACACACACACACACACACACACGTATACGCTACGCTTGCTTGCACACTGACATTCACAAAAGTTTTGTTTTTTTTTTCTCCCAAAGTGCTTTGTGAAAGAATTGTAACTAAAGCGAAACTTTGATCTGTCTGTCTGTCTCTTAATAATAATGAAAAAAAAAAAAAAAATCATGAAAACAACAGCAACAACAGCATCAACAGCAAAAACGACAACAACAAAAAACAAAAACGATAAGAAGAAAAATAAGGATAAGAATGATACTCTGGGATGACTTATTGCGCTGGGATGCAAGACAAATACTGTCGCAAGCACCATTGCTCTCGTACACACACACACACACACACACACACATACACACACACACGCACACGTACGCGCACACGCACACGCGCGCGCTCGCGCACTCTTGCATTTTTTATTCCAACGCCCTCTTTTTCACTCCTGTTTTCTTTCGTTCGCACCGCCTACGCCGCACCCTCTTCTTTTCAGTCTTTGCCAAGTCACTGTTTTGATGACGGAAGAATTGTCGGTCTGCACTTGTTTTCCTTCGATACTCTCGTCTCTCTGTCTATCTGTCTCTGTCTCCCTCCCCCCTCTCTCTCTCTCTCTCTCTCTCTCTCATCATTGTTCGGTCAATCTACGGGAAGATCACATTCATTAAGACATCCACATACAGGCCGTTTTGCACAATTCTTAGCTGCTGTTAGCACTGACGTGACAGACCATGCTGATCAAGTTGACCAGTCTGAGTGCAGACACCATTTTTTACCTCCCTTGCATCCTTAAATAGGACTTAAAGCATCGCTAAAAATTCTCCCCCCTTCCCCCCCCCACCCCCCCCCCCCCCCCCCACACACACACACTATTTATCACTCTTTACAGAGCGACTTCAGTTTTCATGCACCTCGCTCCTTTTCAGTGCTTCCTTCTCATTCTGATTCCCCACCCTTTGCTGGTGTGTGGGGGGCGTTTTTAAACTCCTGGTAGTGAAGAATACCACAGGAATACCTTGGTGGCAAGAGAAGACCGATACAGTCTGCAACGGGGGTCACGCTGACGAGTGGGACTCAGCGGACGAAAGGCCTCTGGGCAGGCGAGAGAAATGGATCTGTGTTCAAGACGGACTGTCATGGTCCCCATATGGTGTTAGCGAGTTATTTTATGTGTTTCTATTTCACACACACCCCCCCCCCCCCCCTTTTTTTTGTTTTTTGTTTTAGTTTCTGTTGTCTCTTTCTCCTCCCCCCCCGAGTGTCTTTTCTGTTTTCGTTTGTTTGTTTGTTTGTTTTTGTTCGTTTTTTTTTCGAGTCTTGTTTTATTGATGGAGGAATGGATAGGCCGTACTTTTTTTTTTTGATCCTGCTACTTATTTGTTCAACACACACACACACGCGCGCGCGCACGCACGCACGCACGCACACGCACGCACGCGCGCGCACGCACGCACAAACACACATACATGTATATATATATATATATATATATATATATATATATATATATACATGGAACACATACATATGTATAAATGTTTGTTAGATATATACATACATATCTATATCTATCTATCCACACACACACACACGCACACACACACACACACACACACACACACACACACACACACACACTTGCACACACGCACACGCGAAAAGCTATAAAACGTCAAATACTTTCAAACATGACTATCAGAATAGAACTTGTGGAGCTCATAAGGATAGGTTATCAAAATAGTCGTCAGCAAATCTTATTGTCTCACTTTCTGGCTCTTCCGCTCTCTTTTGTCAACACCACCTCCCCGTCCCCGTCCCCCCCCCCCCCCCCCCCTCTCCCCCGCCACTTTCAAAAGGAGTGCGCGCGCGAGCGTGTGGGTGATAGGAGATAAAGATGAGACGGGCACGTTGATCAAAAGTCACACTGATGAAAATTTAAATGTTTAACTGATATCTTTAATGTAGTCATGAATTACGCAAGTATTTAGATTTGTTTTAATATTTGTCCCCCCCCCCCCCCCCCCCCCAACTCAATTCCTGTTTTGTTCATTTCATATTGATTTCATTTACTGCTTTGATCAATTATGTTGTCAAGAGGCATAATACATAGCTGCACTCAAAATGAAAACTAAGTCCACTTTGAGAGTTAGTCTTTTCTTCTCTCTCTCTATGACTTAGCTTCTGCAGATGAGAGCGCGTGCACACACACACACACACACACACACACACACACACACACACACACACGCAGGCACGCGCGCACGCGCGTGCGCGCGAGCGCGCGCGCGCGTGTACACACACACATACACACACGCGCAGCGCACGCATGTGTACACGTACACACATATACGCGCGCGCGTGCGCGTGCGCGTGCACAAACACATGCGCGGGGCGCGCGCACACACACACACACACACACACACAAGCACAAACACACAGGCACATACATTCAGACACGTGTACACACACACACACTCACTCACACACACACGTACACACACATACACACGCACGCACACACACAGACACCCCCTATATCGCGTACAGACATACACAGACGCATACAAACGCAGAGACTCTCTCTCTCTCGACTACACTCTGTGCTCATGCAGACTCACTCCCATGCAGGCGTCTGCATACCAGATCTTCCTTGACATGATTATGAATAGTCAGTCGGCACTGGATGATGGTGACGACCTTGGTTGACTGGCTCCAGGTTTCAGGACTGGGTGTTCGTGGTCGTCTCTGGGAACTGGATGCAGAAATCTTCTTCTTCTTCATCTCTTTCACCCACCTCTGGGTTCAAACTCAGTTTGTCTGTCGTCACCCACCCACCTCTGGGGCTTCAAACTCAGTCATTTCTCTTCCAGCTTGTCGTTTACCATACGACCTTGCTGTCTCTTCTGTCTCCCAGACCACGTTTCTCTCAGCCCTACCCTGTCCTGCTCACTCTCCTCTCCTCTCTCTCTCATGGTGGTCTTCTCCCCCTTGTCACGTTGTTCTCGCTCAGTTATATAGGACATAAAGGATTTCCCTTTGGGCCATGCCTTTGTCCCTGTTGCTTCTCAATCACCTTGTTCACAAGTACACTGAATTCTCCTTTCGCTACATTCTTCCACACATCAGCATTTACACACATCCCTACCTAACTGATAGCAAACAACCACTTGGCACCAGATGGACATAAAAAATTCCCGCCTACTCTGGGACCACGTAAACAGAGTAATTATCCTAGAGAGAGCTACGACAACAACGTCCACATGCATTCAACCAGCCTGACAAAGCCTGAACTCAGTGCCCCACGGCAATACCATCTGAACGAGCCTAAGACTCCTGCTCTTCAAGGACTGTTTACAATGCAACCTCAGCTGATTGAGTATTTAGCGCCTACTCGATGCTCTGAGGTCCTAGTGGTTACATCCCCCTCCCTTTCGCCATCGGGAAGATTCGCACTCAAGAGGGTCCTTACTACCTTAGATGCCATCTGTCACCTGACCACTTCAACCTCCTTGGCACGTTTCGACCAGGTGTGCTAGGTGAGTACGTATGTGTAATAATCGGCCCATTACTTATTCTCCACCACTCATAACATTCTTTGCCTGTAAGCGCTTAAGGCCTTTTGTGAGAGGTTCCACTCCCTTGACAAACATCGTGTCGCCCTTTTCAAGTAGGCCTATGGCTTTTAATGAATAGAACACGTGAATCTCTCTCTCTCTCTCTCTCTCTCTCTCTCTCTGTGTGTGTGTGTGTGTGTGTGTGTGTGTGCGCGCACGGGTGTGTGTGTACAAACAGATTTTTTTTTGGTCATGTTTTCTATTGGAGAGAGAGACATAAAGAAACGAAACAAGCACATGAAAAAAAAAAAAAGAAAATCAAGCATAGATCCATGTATACACAAAAGGGTTTTAAAAGAACAAAAATGCTGTATCGATGGGCAGCCTGCCGGGTTTGATAATTACTTGTCGCTGATCTGTATACATTTCTTAAATGTGTGATTATTCTTCAAGGAGGGTTGCTGATCAAGAATTAACACTGTAGGCTGAGTACAGCGGGAGGGAAAATACACACACACACACACACACACACACACACACACACACATATATATATATATATATATATATATATATATGTGTGTGTGTGTGTGTGTGTGTGTGTGTGTGTGTGTGTGTGTGTATACACATACACACGCATATACACACATACATACATATATATATTATTAAAACGAGCAGCATAATACAGGTAGGTGCCTCTTATGTATCTGATTGAAGAAACACTGGTGTAAAATTGTTCCATGAGGCTTCAACCGTTGTCTGATTATCATTAACTCTGGCATTGTGTAACTGTGTAACTCGACTTTAAATCTGTTGTTCAGCTGAATCCAGTAACACATGGCGTACGTTTTTCATATCTGCATTTACAGATATAATTTTTTTGCAAACATTATGATAAAGTTAAATATTTTGTCTGTTTTATAATGGTGATCCACCCTGAAAATCATGATATTACACGAGATCTTAGCATTGAAGATGTTTCTGCATTTTTCATTCAGTAAATGCTCGACAGCTTTCCAGAAAGTTTGTACATGGTTGCATTCCCAAAAAACAAGCGTTCGATTGACTCTCTTTCTTCATTACAAAAAGTGCAGTTCGTCGTATTTGTTATTCCCATAGCATTAAGAATGTTCGTACCCATAATTCTATGAACAGTTCTGATTTGTAACCATTTGAGTTTGATATCGTTTATGTTGTGGATGTGGAGAAATACTTTTTTCCAAGGGATTTCATAATTTAGCTTTCGTTCCCACTTTGTACAACAGTTTGGTTTCTGTTCATCATAAGTTAAAATTTCATAGTATTGTTTGACTCCTCTGCTTGCCTTGAAAATAATATTCACCGCTTTCGGTATATCGAGTCCACAGTTGTTGGTGGTGTTTAATTCAATCCCAGTTTTATTTATGTAACTTTTTATGGAGGAAATCCATCCGTTGTAAGTAACGAAATTTATGTTATAGTCAAGGTTAGTAGTGAATTCTTCGTATGTCATGAATTTTCAGTCTTCTTTTAAGAAATATTTTCCTTTTCAATCAGCTTCTTTTGTTTGATCATGACGCTACCTGCTTTAATTTTGTCATTGTAAAACACAGGTTCCGACAGTCGTTCATTCACTGTCTGGGGTTCTACACATAAGCAAAATTCTTTGTAAGCCTTAAAAACATGAGTCAAAAAGAAATTTGAGTTCGTACATTCACAAGCAGCTGCTGATCCATAACTTTCAAGTTTTTCAATAAATGGATGGGTTTTCCTTATAATATTCTTCCATTTATGATTAGTTGTGTTAATCTTTTTTATTAACGAGATTTTCAAAGCATAGATGTATTTTCTAATGTCAGGTATGTTTAGACCACCTTCTTTTACCGTTTAACCGTTGTCTTTCTGCTGATCTTATCTTTTTTACCATCCCAACAAAAGTGGAAGCACATTTTTTTGAAGTTTTTTTTTTTTAGTAAAGGGGTCAGGTGGATCAGGCAAGAGAATCCAAAGATGTATCAATTGGACAGGACTAATGACTTTAGAACTGCGACTCTTCCCACAGGTGTAATAGTTCTTTGCGTACAAATTTTGAATAACATTTTGATTTCAGAAAATTTGTCATTATAGTTCATCATTTCACATTCTTTTAAGTCTTGTGTAAACCAAATTCCGAGTATTTTAATTTTCGGCGGATTCCATATCATTTTTAAATGTGGACAGTATGTTGTCTTTGACATCTTTTGACACCCGAACCATACAGCTTGCGTTTTCTCACTGTTCATATGTAAACCTGAAGCTTTGCCCAAATGTGTCGAGAATATGAATGGAACTTTCAAAAGGAAACTCTATTACCATTATTACCATTATTTAATAACTGAGTGTCGTCAGCAAACTGAGCTATTTTATGGTCCATCTCACCAATCTTTATTCCTGTTATCAATTTTTCTTCCTTTATCATTATAGCTAGAACCTCTACACTGAGTATAAACAAATACGGAGAAATGGGATCTCCTTGCCTACATCCTTGTTCTATCTCAAACCATGTCGCAGTCTGTCCATTTACAATAACTGTTGATTTAATATTCCTATAAAAATGTTTTTTTTTCTCCACTGGCATATACTCTCACCGAAACCAAACGCTTTTAGTACCTTCAACATGAAATTTCAATTTAAAGAATCGACAGCTTTTTCCAAAGCAATACATAACAACAAACCAGGGAGATCTTTTTAAGTTTAGATAGTTCATCAAATCGTTCATCAAATCGTAAATAAGACTAATATTATCTCCAATGTATCGATTGGTCATAAAGCCTGTTTGATCTTCACTAATGAGTAAAGGCAAGACGTCTTTTAGTCTGTTGGAAATGCTTTTAGAACCTATCTTGTACACTACATTTAAAGGAGAGATTGGGCGCCATTTTTTTTTTTTTTTACAAATTCTTTTGGCTTATCGCCTTTCGGAGCACATATAATTATCCCTTCTTTTTGCGTTGTAGAAAGTTCTCCATCTGTGTACGCTTCATTAAGGGATCTTACCACATGGGGTCCTAATTGTTTCAAAAAAAAAAAAAAAAAAGTAAGAAGAATTCGGCGCCGAATCCATCTATGCCAGGGCTTTTTCCCGTGTTTAATGTCTTTTAGGGCTAGGCCTGATTCCTCAAATGTGATTTCTCCTTCCAGTAATTCTTTTTCATTTTCTGATAATTTGGGAATTGTTTTCACAAGATCTTCAATATTACGGTCTTGAGTTTCTTTTTCCCTTATATAGTTTTTCATAAAAGATTTAAACTTCATTCAGGATATCTTTTTGTTCGGTTATTACTTCATCGTCCTTGGTTACTGGTTTTGCGATATGTTTACCAATACAATTCCTTTTCTCAAGGTTACAGAAACACTTAGATTTTTTTTCCACCGTCTGCAGCCCATCTTGCCTTGGACCTTAGGAGTACTCTTTCCATCTTCTTCTCTGTGAGTGATCTTAATTCCTGATTTTGTTGTTGAAGTAATTTCATTTCTGTTTCTGTTTTATTTTCGATCTTTTCTAGTGATTCGATTCTATGTCTTTTATGAGATTGTTTTCTTTCTGTGTTGTTTTCTTCTTTTTTTTTTTTTTTTCTAATCGAGTAAGTTATTGATTTTTCTCTAATTTTCATCAAGAGGAAATCTAAAAGTAGTTTGTCTGGAATCTTAAATTTGCAGAATTTTACTAATTCATATATTGACTGGTCTTCTTTTGCTGAAAGATCGACTGCATATTCTCGTATTACATTTAGGATTAGTTCGTTTATTTCATCAACATATTGTTTATCTTTTAATATAGATACATTGAATTTCCAGAAACTTTTAAACTTTTCACTTTTGCCGAATTTCAAACACAAAGTAATTATGGAACGATCAGACCCATAACCCGGTAAAAATATCAGCATTTTTGAAAGCAAAATAAAGATAATCTGATAACAGAAAATAGTCTAATCGGCTTTGTTTTAGTGGTGTTGGTCTTCGCCAGGTACACCGTTTACAATCAGGGTTCTCTTCTCTCCATACGTCAGCAAGTCCTATTTCTTCAGTCATATTTATCAGTGTTTCTCTGGCTCTACGGTTGTTATCTTAATTAAAACAGTCTAAGTTAGGATCCATCACGACATTCCAATCGCCTACAGCAATGATGTTGTTATTGTTATAACGGTTTATGACTTTGTTGAGTGTGCCGTAAAACAAGGGGTCATCTTTATTGGGTCCATGCACGTTCACCAAGAGAAATTCTTTTTTCAAATGAAGAAAAAGACGCCAGTATGAAGTGTCCATTTTCATCATGGTGTACATTTTTTTTTTTTTAATCTGGAAATCAAAATTGTTTGAGAATAAAACAGCCACACCCCCAGAGTTGGATCGAAAGGAGGAAAAGAAACATTTGTAGCCGCATTCGGCATTTACATACTTTTCTATTTTGTTTTAGTGAAGTGGGTGTCTTGCAGACAATAAATAGAGAACTTTTTTAGTTTTAAGTAGTGGAATACGTCCCTACGCTTATGTGAATCTCCCAGTCCCTGACAATTGAAGGAAGCAATTATTATACTGTCCATTGTAAAGGTTTTTTTAATTAAGAGTATAGAAAAAAAGTTTGAACAACACTTAATTGCTTAGTGACAACACTAGCATTCCAAAATCTCCACGACAGGCCCTGTATACAACATGTGTTGAAGAGGTGTACATAAATATATAGTATTCCTTGAAGCAAAACAGTTAAATTGTTATGTATACCAGACATGAACTCAGCATATACCAACTATGCCTGATAACATACAAAGGTAAAAATAAAAGACAATCCCTTACAAAAAAAAAAAAGAGTCGAAAGGGTAGAAAGAAAATGCAAAACCTGACAAAAAGCAAATATGAAACAATCGAACACTAGATAAGACAAAACCATACCAACGAGACATATGTTGTATGATGACAGTACGAAAAAAAAAAAAAATTAAGTGGATTTGAATAAAAAAAATTGCTTGACCAACGCAGGCAAGCAGAAGGCGCGTAGTAGAAGAAGAAGAAGAAGAAGAAGGAGGAGGAGGAGAGGAGGAGGAGAAGTAGAAGAAGGAGAAGAAGAAAAGTGTGATATTCAACATGTAAAGGCAATAGGGTATCATAGAAAAGAAAGAAACCCGCCCTAAAACAAACAAAACAACAAACAAACAAAAAGCTCTGCTATTACTAATACATGTGGAAGGTTCGTATTCTCGTCTTGGGGCAGCCTACTGACAAACAAAGTCTGCATAAAGGTGATGTCAGCCCGTGCGCTCGCGAGTGCCTACATCCGCACGAGTGTGTGCGCGCGCGCGCCCGTTCGTGCGAAACAGAACATGGGCGGTTGGACGTGGATGGGGTGTGGAATAGCGCCCACCCGGGCGCGAGTTTGTATGGAGTTCAATGGCATGTAGGCCTGAATACTGCTCAGCTGATACGCCTTAATTAAAAATGTCCGATACAACTCCTGCTCTGTCACACACGGAGTGTGATGCAAGGGATTGGGTAGAGGTGGGGAGGATCATGCACCGCACGTGTTCTTTCCTCCCTCACTCTTCTCTTCCCCCCCCCCCCCCCCCAACTTACTTTTTTTTTTTCTACATGAAGAATGCTGAAAGAAAGCCGATGCATGCTTAGCCGATGGATTGGCGATCGAAGAGGAGTGGAGTGGGAGGGGGGTGGGGGGGGGGGTGGGGGTAGGGGTGGGGGGTGGGGGGGGGCACGCAAGAAGGGGCAGGGAAATCGAGAAGCATGAGAGAGAGAAAACAAAAGTGGGGTAAAAAAAAAAACAAACAAACAAAAACTCATCGGTGGATAAGGCTATTCATGTTTCCACATAAATCAAGGGTTATGAAAATTAAACATTAACTTCATTATCACCTCTTACTTTCACTCTGTATAGTTTTATAGACGTGGCTCGTCAAGCTATGTATATTGCCTCCTGCCACAACAGAATAAGACGAACAGAAATTTCAAATATCCGTATGACCCATAATAGTTTTAAAGACAACAAATAGAAATACAAACAAAATCACTTCTGTTAGCGTAGGCGATCAAATTCCTCCATCTACATCAAATTTCACAGGGCATATCAACATCACCCATCGACTTCGCCCTTCAAAGCTGGATATGGACTGGGTGCAGGTCGTATAACATAACACAAAAGACGCTCATGACATTCATAAATACATGTTCACACAATGACAAGGCATCATCCATCTGTTGGCAATAAAGAAAAATCATAATGCCCTCTACAGTATTGTTATCTTATTATCTGGAAGCAGAGAGGAATAGGCGAGGTGGGGGGGGGGGGATGTATCTATGTGTGTGTGTGTGTGTGTGTGTGTGTGTGTGTGTGTGTGTGTGTGTGTGTGTGTGTGTGTGCGCGCGCGCGCGCGCGTGCGCGCACGTGATCCCGCGCGCGCTTGCGTCTACTGCTCGCGCGCGCATGAGTGAGTGGGTGCGCGCGCACACGTGCGCGCACGCGCGTGTGAATTAGTTCTGACCCCACTTTCGCGCACGCGCCCCCCCCCTGAATTATGTCCCCTCTGACCCCTTCTCTCCCCCCCCCCCCCCCCCCCCGCCTTTTTTTTAACAGAACATATGCTGGTATATATGTAACAATCAATCATCATCAGTCAACTTCGTCTCTCGACGAGACAATACAATATCCCTTATCTGCCTGACTGATCAACCACCACTGTCAGTATTCGTCTGTCAGTAAGACAATCCAGCGAAATCTGAATTTACCTGCCCTGTGACTTTTCCTCACCACCCCCTAGCAATATTACCTATCAACATCATCAATCAGTATCACATTTCAATCTCTCTAGTCAACATCACCTTATCAAAACAATCCTCCACACCATCCGTCCACCCAGCCTCCTCAATCACATTGTTCGCCAGGTCATTAATCAGCCTCATTCACCAGTTCCATCCATCAGCAATGTGCATCGACCTCACCTCGTCAGCATCACTCTTCCTACATATCTCATCAAAGACACTCTTCAGTGCCTCCTGCATCCATAATATCTCCCAGCAAGGTCACCCACTGACACCATGGAGAGTCTCATCCAACAAGATTTTCCATAAACAGTGTATGTGTACAGATATCACTCAACAACAATATCCATTGATTGTTTCTAAACATCGACCATCAGCATCGCCTGTTGTTATATTCCAGTAAGTACCTGAACTGCCTTCAGCAACACTGGTATCATGTCTATCTTTCAATTGTACACAAACGAAGATTAATCTGACAGTGAATTTAGTCTGCATATATCAGTGTTAGGTTGGCATGTCCGTGTGTCTATACATGCATATGTAGTGGCACAGTCTAAGACCCCTCCCACCCCCTCCATTTCTATGTGCAGGAGCCTTCCTGATACCGTTTCTCCTGTGCCTTGTCATCATGGGCTTTCCTCTGTTCTTCCTGGAGACGGCACTGGGCCAGTTCACTGGCAGGCAGAAGTCCCCTGCACGTGTGGAGTGTGTGTCCCCTGGTCAAAGGTAAATGAATACACTCACACACACACGCGTGCGCGCGCGCGCACACACACACACGCACACACAAACAGATACACACACAAACACGCGCGCGCGCACATACACACACACACACACACACACACACACACACTCACACGCACACACACACACACATCAAGAAAACGAATAAAAAACTTAACATTTGATGTGACCATGGGATCGCGCGACGGTGCCGAAACATGCGAACTGGTCGGGCTGTTTATGCTATCCAACATCCAAAAAACAACTCGGAAAGCAAGTCGGACTATTCAACGACGACGGCCTCACCGCGCTAAACAACAATCCAAGAACCATCGAAAACAAGAATAAAGAACTATGCAAAATTTTCCAAAACCAAAACTTTAAAATCACCATCGAAGCAAACAAAAAGGTAGTGAACTACTTAGACATAACACTTGACCTCAACACAACCACATATATAAACCATACAAGAAACCTAATGACACACCCCCATTTATGTAAACATCAAAAGCAACCACCCGCCATCTATACTAAAAACCGTACCCAATGGCATAAACAAGAGATTATCTAATCTGTCACAAAATGAAAGAGTATTCAACAACGCAGCAGCAGAATATCAAGAGGCATTGCAAAAAAGTGGTTACAGCTACAAACTACAATAAAAACCCAGATAACAACATGAACAAAAACAAAAAAAAGCAGGAAAAGGAAAATCACATGGTACTACCCTCCATATGATGGACGAGTAAAAAACAAACGTAGGGAAAGAATTCTTCAAAATTTTGACAGCATCCTTCCCAAAAGAACACAAATTGTCCAAAATATTCAACAAGAACACCATCAAACTATCATATTCATGCATGCCTAACCTTAAAAATATAATTGATTCATCCAACAAAATGAAAAGCAACACAGCAAAGAAGGGTGAAGAAAGAAATCCTGCAATTGTACTAAAAAAGAACGGTGTCCCTTAAGCAACAAATGCCTCTATAACAACATTGTATATCAAGCCACTGTGACATCAGAAAATGAAAAAGAAACATACATAGGGATCACTGAAAATCACTTCAAAACCAGGTACGCAAACCATAAACAGTCATTCAACAAAGAAAAATACAAAAAACCAAACAGAACTGAGCAAATATATTTGGAGACTTAAAGACAAAAAAAAAAAAACTATAATATATCCTGGAAAGTCATAAAAAGGGCATCACCATACAATAACATTTCTAAAAAGATGCAACCTATGTTCAACAGAAAAATGGTTAATACTATGCAAACCACACTTAGCAACTCTAAATACTAAAGTAGAAATAGTAAACAACTGCAGGCATAAATGGAAATCGTTGTCAGCAAACGCACCCTGAACTGTAAACAACCTGAAACCGAACAACACGTGCAGCCAATCCGCACGTGTAAACAGTGACATTGGGCCATATAACACCGGCAGTAGACAACCCAAAACCATCCTGAGGAGAGCCAGCGCTCGAAACAGACCTGTCGATTTTAAAACTTCCTTTTACCATCTTATTTTAAACAAATATATATATATATATATATATATATATATATATATATATATATATATATATATATATACGCGCGCGTGTGCGCGTGTGTGTGTGTATGCTGACTCGCACACATACATTGGATACATTTTATGTCTTTCACATGTTAAGAGAGATGGAGAGAGACGTGTGTTCTTCTACGTCATGGCGCAAGTGTAGGAGATCTTGTCGCCGTGTATAAAATACCTCCGGCTATGCATTCGCATTCTATTTCCAGGTTTTCGTTGTGTGCCTTGGTAAATGAAGAGTATGAGAGAGAGAGAGAGAGAGAGAGAGAGAGAGAGAGAGAGAGAGAATGACGATGACAGTGACAAAATCATAGGTGAAGGGGTGTTTGCGCAGCGAAAAAAAAAGGGTGTCGCACATACTGTGTCCAAAGCCAGCCAGGTAACACAGGCACACGTGCCACAGCAAAGCGTCGCTCACGTCTAGCTTGCGCTCTCGCACGATTGTTGAAGTGGTTTCAAACCGTGATATGACCCAATTCTGGGGGTGTCACTAAAACTCGAAAAGACGCGCGAAAAGACACGAAAAGACGCAAAAAGACACGAAAAGACGCGAAAAAAGACACGAAAAGACATATGTGAAAACGCGAAAAAGACATCCGAAAAACTCGAAAAGACCCGAAAAGACACGAAAAGAGACGCGAAAAGACACGAAAAGACATATGAAAAAAAATGAAAACGCGAAAAGACATCCGAAAAGAATGTGAAAATGCGAAAAGACACGAAATGACACGAAAAGTGTCTTTTAACGCCGCATTTAGGCCTAACATCACACCTACACTTCTAAGTACCGGTACTGATCATGTTTGCTTGCAGGCATCAGCTTTGGTCAAGAATCAAGTGCTACGTGTTGTGACCACGTGCCGTTGTGACCTAGTGCCGTTGTGACCACGTGTTGCTCTGACCACGTGCCGTTCCTGTGAACATTTGGATCAAGGTCATGACCAGTGGTCATTTTGGTCAAATTTCACGCGTTCACAGTCAACAATGTGGTAGAAGTTCACGTGAATATTTTTTTTTCAAATTTGCCAAGGCCGATGACCAGAGGTCAGTCACTAATCAGTGGCCATTTTGGTCAATTTTCTAGGTTTTACAGCTCTCTTTCTCTCTCCCTTCCAGACCACTGGTCAGTGGCCTTGACCACTGGCCAATTTTATGAAAAATAAATATTCACGGGAACTTCTACTATATTGTTGACTTTGAAAGCGTGAAAATTGACCACTGGTCAGTGACCTTGACCACTGACCAATTGGATAAAAATTTGCTCACGGGAACTTCTGCTACATTGTTGACTGTGACAGCGTGAAAATTGACCAAACTTACCACTGGTCAGTGACCTTGGACCAAGTTCGTGATGCGCAGGTCGTGCTAAAATATGGGCTTTGCAGGGTCAAGGTCAAGGTCATGAACAAAGGTCACGCATTTCTACGGGACACAGCTTGAGAATGGTTTGGCCTAGAGTTACAAAATTTGGTATGTTAACATTTGTTAACATTTGGTATGCTCATTTGTGTGCTTTTGGTATCTTGACCCCTTTTTAAAAGACGCGAAAAGACACGAAAAGACGCGAAAAGACATCTGAAAAGACATTAGATATTCCAGGACTTTTCATGTCTTTTCACATTCTTTTCGGGTGTATTTTTTGTCTTTTCGTGTCTTTTTCGCATCTTTTCGTGTCTTTTCGCGTGTCTTTTCGTGTCTCTTCGCGTCTTTTCGTGTCTTTTCGCGTCTTTTCGCATTTTTTTTCGTGTCTTTTCGTGTCTTTTCGCGTCTTTTCGCATTTTAGTATGACCGAATTCGGGCCCTCCAGTGTCGGTGTCTAACCTTTCGGTAACTGCTATTTCGCGGATACCTACCTGGCAGGTGACAGTCTCGGTGGCTCACTAGAAACATGCTAATGCTGCAATTATATGCAGCGCGATGAACAGGTCGCCTTTGCTGGTCGCCATCTTGTCCGTGCACCCGAGAGAGAGAGAGAGAGAGAGAGTGTGTGTGTGTGTGTGTGTGTGTGTGTGTGTGTGTTGTATGTGTGTGTGTGTGTGTGTGTGTGTGTGTGTGTGTGTGTGTGATCTTAGTCATTAGTCATTATTCTTTTATCGCTCAGCTTTTATTTATGTGCAGTGTGGTCACAAAACTGAGCTGATGTGGTGTAGCATATATGGATTTGTCTGCACGCATTGACAACTCTGTCAGGAAACTGGAACTAATACTCTCATTTTGTGGCGTGCTTTGATCCTGATCTTTGTATTGTTCAGTCTACCGATGGTTATTTGTTGTGAATGGCATGGACTATCAGTTGAACAGTGTAACTTGTTTATGTTTAAGATGCTAGTGGTGTCACTGCTTTTTCTCTGGTTTGCATATATTGGGTGTTAGATGAATGTTTTTTTCCCCCTTCCGTATGTTATGTCCATCTTTCTGCTTTCAGTTCTGATTTTTGTTTATATCACGGTTTACAGTCTGTGGATTTTAATCCCTCAATTTCCAGAGATAATTCCAGACTCGAGAGAGCACTATGAATGACAGGACTGTCAATGGTTTAAACAGAACCGTGCTGGTGCAGAGGTTGATAGGTTGCGTCCCCCCCCCTCCCTGCCCCTTCGTCCTAACTATCGCACTGTTTCATCCTCCGAAATGTTTCTGTCAACGAAATATTAAAAAAAAAAAATCGGGTTGTTTATTCACACACACACACACACACACACACACACACACACACACACACACATGCACGCACGCACGCATACACACACACACACACGCGAGCGCACGCATACGCACGCACGCACGGACGCACGCACACACACACGAAAACAACGGATAATATGGGGAAAAACGACTTTCGGCGTAACCACAGACATCCTTGAGTCAGGCCACATGGTTTATTGGCAAACCGATCCTGGAACAAGGGCGACCAGCAAGTTGACAATGGAACCATGTCATGCATACACTAGCATATCTGCTTGTATACGTTGCACGCGCGCTCTTCATCACGTACTTACATACTTGCAGAAGGCAAATACTGGAGTAAATGATTTATTGGAAGGAAAAGGGCATGATCAAATGAAATTACACATTTGAAAAAAAAAAACCTAGGAGAGAGATTCAGATTCAGATTCAGATCTTTATTCTGTTAGGCCATGGCCCCTCAGAAGGGGGTACAAAGATAGAACAATATTCTGTAACCAAAGCAAAGAAGCAAACAAAATAAAGCATAACCACAAAAAATCTTTTTTAGGTTTTAAACCTTCGAAGCATAATTTCACTGCACATAGCTTGCTATTTGCAAATGCTACTACACAGAATAACAATCAAGAAAACACTGATGAAAAATCAACCTATGCTGCAACAAACCTCCGAATCTTAAATGCTTTGCTCAAATATAATGCGAACTGCTTTACAAGTGTTTCATTCCTTGATGTCATTAACATAATTAGCTTAAATAAGCATGGTTGTCTATAGTATTTTTTGCGGAATAAACTCTTGTCGAACATTACTTTAGTTCCTGGCAAGAAAAAATAAAATGAACTTCATTATCAAGTGCCTCGTGGCATAATGGACAAAGGAGATTATCATCACCGCGTTGTCTATAGCAATTGAAATGTCTATTTATTTCTGTGATACCGAATCTAAATTTTGTTAAGATGTATCTCAAATATTTGTCGAGGTTCATAGAAAAAAACACGGGCACATTATGCTCTGCGTTTAACATACGATAGATATTAAACCTGTCACTTTCCTGAACATGAGAGTACCAGCTTTGCCATCTACAATCTATTAATCTCTGACGAAATTCAAGAAAAAAACTAGCTATGTCTCCGACGCCCTGACTTTCCCATACAAAGCCAAATCCACACTCATACAGCTTTGATCTTACTCGCGAGGCCCAATTCATCTTGCCTCTGGCATCCATCTCAACTAACATGTTGTAAGCTTTATGGGGTAACCTATGTGGCTGCATTCTCGTTAATTTTAACCAATAACGAATAGAGCTGACTATAGATGCTAAATATATAGGATACCTATTTGTCTCCCCATACACTAAATCATTAGGCGTATGCATAGATACTCCCAAAAACTTCTTCAATGCATATAAATGAATCTTCTCCACTTCAAAAGCAGCACTACTGATACCCCACAACTCAGCACCATATTGTACTATTGACTGAATTTGAGAATCAAACAATTTTAGAAATAGTGCCAAAGAATTGTTATTCAATATTGTCAATTTTTCATAATAATACATAACAAAGCGTATTTAGCTCTGCTCACAAGATCTTTGCAGGCAAATGTAAAGCTCAATCGTGTTGAAAAGAATATACCCAAATATTTGTACACATTTACTACTGGCATTGTACTTCCATTATACATCCATCTTTCACTGGCAGCAAGGTAACCTCCTTTTCTAAACACTATTATGTTACTTTTAGTCATGTTAACCTTTAACTGAAGTGAAGCAGAAGCCCTTGCTAAACTGTTCAATTGTGTTTGCAGACCTATAACAGTTTCGGATAACAATACCACATCATCAGCTAAAAGGAGGATGAATATCTCTAAAACATCATTTACAAACCGGAAGCCATGTCTTCCAGAATGCAACTAATTAAACAAGGCCAGTAAAAAGAGACACGAATCTGGGAAGAAATCTCTTTAAACAAAACAAAATAAAACAACAATAACAGCAACACAGATCACTACAGCACCTCAAGAAAGAAGCGCTCTATGAAGGATGCATGAGACGTAAAGTGGTAACGAGAATAAAACCAGGCTCTGATTAGTGAAAAACCCGCCCCTTCCGCCCTGCATTTACTACCCCACAGATTTACAACCACGATGGAGTCGTAACGATGGCACACGTGTTTTGACGTCTCCCAACTTCAAACGTCAAATTACACTTGTCATACACAAACCTAGAAAAAAATTATAACAAGCCCACTTCATCCCAGCCCACCACATCTCCCCTTCCCTCCCTCCCCCCCCCCCCCCCCCCCCCCCCCCCCCCGAAAAAAAAGCTGCAATCGTCCATTGAAATAGACACTGACAAGAGTAAAAATTCAAAGACCCCAATAAACTCATTTTCGTCCCCTCTCCCCATCCCCTCTCCCCCACTACCTAAAAAAAAAAAGACACGCTAAACGAAAGAAGCGCGCGCACTAACATACTACCGCAATCGGGATCTCTCTCTCTCGCACACACACACACACACAATTAGGAAACGTAAGAAAAACTCTCATTAGCTGGACAAAAGCAGGAGAGGTCGGGGAACAGAGTTGGGCATTGGAAGTTAAAGCACGTTGGCACGTTGTGAGCACAAGAATCATGATGCAGGTTGGAGAAAAACTTTGATGTGGCATGCATCCCCAGTGCTCATAGGTACGTGTCCTCTGTACTCCACACGTGCCCTAAGGACAGGGATGGGACGAGGGTAAAGTTAGCTGGGGGCTTGGCGGTTGCAAAGTGTATTTTTTTTTATGGGGAAGGTAGAGAACAAAGAAAAAAAATGGGAATGGGGGAGGGGTTTGCGGATGGTGAGTGGGAGCTGTGAACTTAACTTACGGCAACAAGGTGTTGGCCTTAGAGGATTTTCATAAAGGGCTCGGCAGCAGGAGCATACGGAGCACTGGCAGCCCTGGGCATTACCATCCAAACAGGACAGGCCGAAGACATTAGGGTCTTGGGTATACATGGAAGGTGCATTCGGGCCCCCAGGATAGGAAGCACGGGCATGCGGGTCTGCTTGAGCGAACCATGGGCGTTTGGGTCCTGGGGATGTGGACTGCGGGCAATTGGGCCCTGTGGGAATGAAGCATGGGGATTTCGGTTCTGGCGGTTAGGATATTGGTCCACTGTAGCCTGCTCGTACGAAGGCGGACCACGATTCCTCTTCACTGACAGGTGGGGTGGTGGGGAGGTACCCTTGGATTCTGCTTGACCGATAATGGATATCCTGTCCTGCACAAAGCGTTCGGAGAAGACTTACGATGATTATAAGATCAGTGTGTGATGTGTCTATTGTATCTCTCATAAGGCAAGTTTTGAGTACATTTTATCGTTTTTGACATAGATATATAGTTTCTGGAAATATGGCCTCACACTTGTAAATACACATAAACAGTAGACCACAATAGTTGCTTTTAACCTCTTTACGAGATAATGCAAACACACTTGACCGTAAGCTACCTGATAGATTATCAACAACACATCTACTACCACACACATTTTTCAGAAGAACAAAAAAAAAAAAAAGAAACATTCATAAACCCCTTTTCCACATCTGGCATGCATTGTAGAAGGAGCAGAGACAAATCGGCAAGAATTCCAAAGCTCAACGATCTCGAGCATCCCAAACAGAGCGGGCAGGATGATGTAAACCAGCAAGCAAACACAGGGCTGCCTTAGTGTGGTTAGCCATTATAAAGGAAGGTACTGGAGCTATTATGGAAAAGCTGTCAAGACACCAAGATATGTTTTGGTATGAAGAATTAGAAGATACACAGTCATTATAGATAAAGCATCACGATGCATGCAGTTCTTATACACACATTAAGATAGATGTAGTCATCATGAACACAGTGTTACGATGCTGTTCTTGGGCACACAGCGTGAGGACACATATAATCATTGTAGGTATAGTATTAGGAAAGACATACTAATTTTGAACACTGTGACTGGATGCATTATATATACACAGTGTTGGACTACATTCGGTCCTTACACACTCCGTGCCAGGGCACTAAAGTTAATAATACATACCGGGAAAAGGTGCATTTAACAATCATAAACTGTGTTAGCACATAACAGTGATTATTAACCTTACAGTACTTGGAATCATACAGTCATTATACCACCATGTCAGGTTACATGGAGTGATTATATGATTATGTACAGTCATTAATCTTGCCCTCAGTGAACACAGGGTTAAGTTGTCTTAAAGCGCGATGACGGTCATACACAAGTACGCCAGCCTGTATGGGCTGCTTAGAAGTTGACGCTTGCCTGCAAAAAAAAAATACTGCTTTCAATCTTCCGCTTATGCAATGCCACCGACTGTTGGCATATCAGGGACAAAAAGCACCATATATAACTATCCATGTACCCAACCGATCAGCTGATATTGTTTACAATGGTACACATTCGTCTTGCTACCATGCCCTCCCTTACTTCAGTGAACACGCCCATCTCTCTCTCACCTCTCTCTCTCTCTCTCTCTCTCTCTCTCTCTCTCTCTCTCTCTGTTATCTATGTGTCAACGGCACTCCTGACAGCATGTTTCCTTACTCGTTTCACAAGTGATACCATTTGTTTTTTCATCGACTTATATGTTCCTTCCATCCATCCATGAACTATTTACATCGTGTGTTTGTGTCTTCATGTATATTTACATATCCACTCTTACACCTACGACACCTGCAGCGCTTTCTTGTCCCCTCCCCGCCCCCTTACACGCAATGAACGATCTTTTGAATCGTCGTCCACATCAAGTCACGCTCCGTTTGGCGAGCTGAATAAACGGGAACGGATAGGCGAACCCCTGCCTTCAAACCCCACCCCTTTGCCTCCACTACCTCCCATCACACTGGCAACTCTCCTCCCACTTCTCTCGCTCTGAAGGTGAGTGGCCGTCCTTGAAATCACTGTCACCAACAGGTCATGACGTGTGTGTGTGTGTGTGTGTGTGTGTGTGTGTGTGTGCGCGCGCGCGTGTGTATGATAAGCTGGGGTGGGGTGGGATGGGAATATAGTGGGACTAGGGCAAGGCATGTTATTGTGCGCTTACCTATCATCCTTCTCGTGTAAATGACAATGAATACACAAACACTCATGATTGATGGCACAAAGGAACAAATTGTGTTGTTCGTCCGTCGAGTCGACGAGAACCACTTCAGTCATCTTGGCGCTTTGGGTGGGTGGGTGGGTGGGTGGGGGGGGGGGGGGGGGGGTATAATTTTGTGGATACGCAGGTGGCTGATCAAGCTGATGCGTGCATGGAATGTTCTGTCATATCAGTGCCACCATCGTTGTAGACTTCAGCTGGTATAGAATCTGAGCTAGGAGTTTTGCCACTGGACAGCAAATACACCACTTTCTGGGTCTCTCAAGAGGGTTGGTGGCTCACTCATTTCTTTGTTGGTAGGCACAGTAGGGAATCGGTCGATGGCTTTGTAATTGATAGATGATGGGTGGTTTAGTACGTTGTTGAAGTGTTCTGCCCAGCGTTCCAAGATCTGTACCTCGTCAGTGGTCAGTGTGTTTCTATCAGCGCTGAACAGAAGTGATAATCCTGATGATGTAGGCCCATAACTTTCTTTCAAGGCATCATAAACGTTCTTTACATCATGCCTGTCAGCATATCCTTGGATCTCGTCAGCTTTGCTTCTCTGCCATGTGTCTTCTTTCGTGGATTCTCTTGAACTGTTCCGTATATGTTGTTGCACGCGTCTTATGTAGAGGTGGATTTCATGTCACTGAGGAAACGCTTCATGCACCAGATGTTTCTCATCCAATAGCTGTTCTCACCAAACCAGTTCTTGAGTTTCTTGGTTGCTGGTCCCAGGATCTCTGTACCAGTGTCGTATACCAGTTTTCTGAAGGTCGACTGGTTGTTTTTTACACTCTGGTTGTCCAGAGGCGGATTCCAAGCATTCGCTTCCAGAGTGTCGACAAACAACTGCTAGATTTTGGGTGCTTTTCAGCTTGGTGACATTAAGCATCTTAGAGTCTTCTTCCATTGCGAGCATCTGTTGGGCTGGATTTGGATTTTAAACTTGCTTACTATGAGATTGTGGTCCGTTCAGTACTCAGCACCGCACATGGGGTTGGTGACTCTTGTATCTTGGTGACTCTTGTATTCTGTCTATCCCTCTTATTGACAATGGTGCAGTCAATGAGATGCCAATGTTAGGAGCAGGGAAGCATCCATGATGTCTTGTTACATGTGGTGAGGTGGAGGACTGTGCTGGTGATCAGCAATGCATGCTCAGCACAGGTCTGGAGTAGCATGAGTCTATTACTGTTGCAGTGGCCTATTCTGTGTTTGCCCATGACGCCTTCCCAGGAGTCACTGTCAGAACTGACTCTAGCGTTGAAACCACCAAGTATGGCGAGCTTTCTGCTTTCGGAACAGCAGCAATGATAGAGTGAAGATCCTTGTAGAATTTCTCCTTCATGTCATCTGGGTTGGCCACGGTCGGCCTGGAGCCGATGATAATTGTCAGGTGCTCCTTTCCAAATCAAAGGGGGAGTTTCATGGTCATCAGCCTGCCGATCATTTCCTATGGAGGTCCAGCTAGCTTGCCCACAAGAGCTGTCTTCACTGCAAAGCCGAAATTAGCTTCTCATCGCTCTTAACTTCCTCTTCCGCTCAAAAAAAAAAAAAAAAGGTTTAGCCAGAGCCCTTTTCACAAAGTTCCCCCTGTCCCACAAGCTGGGCCCCACTCAAGGCTGCGATGCCGATGTTATACCGAGCGAGTTCTTTTCCAACTAGAGCTGTTCTTCTCCTCTTAGCCTGTTTGCATCGTCTCTATCCAGCGGATACGCACAGTCCATATGCCAAGGGTGAAAGGAACAATCCTCGGTATTTTACTTCTTTGAATTTCGACCGCTATTACATACATTCCCCATGACCCTCAGAAATGTCCATGCTTGTTATGCTGTATTTTGTTCCCCTTGCATGCTTTAAACCAAGACAAACTGGATAAACAAATATGTAATAACAAGTATAATCACTTTGACAAAAGAATGGAAGATAAAGTTTGTTTTATTAATTCTGCAAAAGGCCTGTATCTCCTTTTGAGAAATACTTTTCACATATCTTAACTGGACAATTACGCGTAAAAAATTCTGTAAATATTTCCCTTTCACTCTGGATAATTTCCTGTTTGATTTCGTGCGAAAACAATGCGCTGTTGATTACAGTGTTTTGGGGAAAAAAAAGTGGCACGTGTGCACATAGACTGTTTTTGCACAAAACAGTAAAATCTTATTAATGCAAGGATCAAACATCACTCACTGCTTTTCATTCACAAAGATAAAAGAGTAAAACACTGGCATAAAAACAGGTATTAATTTAAAGCATACATTTATGTTAAAAATGTACGCCATCAACACACAGTCAGTCAGGCGCAGTGTTAGGTTATAGCCATATTGCTACTGGTTTAGGATATACAGTCGTTCTTTCACTGTGTTAGGCTGGATAAAGTCATTCTCGCACAGTGTTAGGCTACATACAGGCATTCTGTCACAATTGTTTGATACATCCAGTCAGTCACTGTCAGGACGCACATTCATTCTGACACTGTGTTTAGATGCAAGCAGTCATTCTGTCACTGTGTTAGGCTACGTACAGCCAGTCATTCTGGCACAGTGTTCAGTTACACACAGTCGTTTTGGTACAGTGTTAGGTTAAATACATTCATTTAGGAACAGTGTCACTTAACCTACAGTCATTCAGGCACAGTGTTAGGTTGCACACAGTCATTTAGGGAACAGTGTCACTTTGCCTACAGTCATCCTGGCACAGTGCTAGCAAACATACAGCCATTCTGGCACAATGGTAGCAAGCATACAGTCATTCTGGCACAGTGTTAGGCTACACACAGTCATTCAGGAACAGTGTCACTTTACCTACAGTCATTCTGGCACAGTGTTAGGTTACACACATTCATTCAGGAACAGTGTCACTTACCTACAGTCATTCTGGCACAGTGTTAGGTTACACACATTCTACAGCCATTCTGGCACAATGGTAGCAAGCATACACCTACAGTCATTTCTGGCACAGCGTTTGGTTACACATACAGTCATTTAGGAACAGTGTCACTTTACCTACAGTCATTCTGGCACAGTGTTAGGAACAGTGTCATACACAGATACAGTCAAATACAGTCAATCTGGCTCATAGATTTGTATATCAAATTTTTCAATGCACATAGGGGCTTTGGGAAAGATGTTTAGTACACACAGTTATTTCCGGAAAGAGGTCCTTGGGTACGTATGATCATTCCAGCAGCAGTATAGGTTACACACAGTTTTTTTTCAAGAGACAATATAATTCAGAACAATTGTGCAGCACCATCAGTTTTCTAACAAAATTTATACTTGAAAAAAAAAGTCAGTGATGAAATGCAGCTTCATAAAAAAAAAAAAAAAAATAAATAAAAAAAGGTGTAATGTTTAAACTGGTGAACACATTTGTCTTTCTCTGTCTTATCCTGTGTTGTCATCCTATCTTGTCTTGACTAGTCCTTTCCTGTACCGCCGGTCCCGTCTTGTCTTCTCCTCTCTTGTCCTGTCCTGTATTAAATACCCCTTTTACGACACTGTCCTGTTTCATTCCGCTCTAGCATGTCTCGTCTTACGCTGACAGTTCTCGTCTTGTCCTGTTCTGCTATGCCCTGCCCTTTCATGTTCTGCTATGCCCTGCCCTTTCATGTTCTGCTATGCCCTGCCCTTTCATGTTCTGCTATGCCCTGCCCTTTCATGTTCTTCCATGCCCTGCCCTTTCATGTTCTGCTATGCCCTGCCCTTTCATGTTCTGCTATGCCCTGCCCTTTCATGTTCTTCCATGCCCTGCCCTATGTTCATGTTCTGCTATGCCCTGCCCTTTCATGTTCTGCTATGCCCTGCCCTTTCATGTTCTGCTATGCCCTGCCCTTTCATGTTCTTCTATGCCCTGCCCTTTTCATGTTCTGCTATGCCTGCCCTTTCATGTTCTGCTTGCCCCTGCCCTTTCATGTTGCTATGCTGCCTATGCCTGCTATGCCTGCCCTTTCATGTTCTGCTATGCCCTGCCCTTTCATGTTCTGCTATGCCCTGCCCTTTCATGTTCTGCTATGCCCTGCCTTTCATGTTCTGCTATGCCCCTGCCCTTTCATGTTCTGCTATGCCCTGCCTGCTTTCATGTTCTGCCCTGCCCTGCCCTTTCATGTTCTTCCATGCCCTACCCTTTCATGTTCTGCTATGCCCTGCCCTTTCATGTTCTGCTATGCCCTGCCCTTTCATGTTCTGCTATGCCCTGCCCTTTCATGTTCTGCTATGCCCTGCCCTTTCATGTTCTGCTATGCCTGCCCTTTCATGTTCTGCTATGCCCTGCCCTTTCATGTTCTGCTATGCCCTGCCCTTTCATGTTCTGCTATGCCCTGCCCTTTCATGTTCTGCTATGCTGCCCTTTCATGTTCTGCATGCCCTGCCCTTTCATGTTCTGCTATGCCCTGCCCTTTCATGTTCTTCCATGCCCTGCCCTTTCATGTTCTGCTATGCCCTGCCCTTTCATGTTCTGCTATGCCCTGCCCTTTCATGTTCTGCTATGCCCTGCCCTTTCATGTTCTGCTATGCCCTGCCCTTTCATGCTATGCCCTGCCCTGCCCTTTCATGTTCTGCTATGCCCCTGCCCTTTCATGTTCTGCTATGCCTGCCCTTTCATGTTCTGCCATGCCCTGCCCTTTCATGTTCTGCTATGCCCTGCCCTTTCATGTTCTGCTATCCCTGCCCTTTCATGTTCTGCCATGCCCTGCCCTTTCATGTTCTGCCATGCCCTGCCCTTTCATGTTCTGCCATGCCCTGCCCTTTCATTTCATGTTCTTCCATGCCCTGCCCTTTCATGTTCTCTGCTATGCCTGCCCTTTCATGTTCTGCCCATGCCCTGTCCCTTTCATGTTCTGCTATGCCCCCTGCATGTTCCCCATTCATGTTTCATGCTTCTATGCCTGCCCTTTCATGTTCTTCCATGCCCCCCTTTCATGTTCTGCATGCCCTGCCCCCATTCATGTTCTGCCATGCCCTGCCCTTTCACTTTCATGTTCTGCTATGCCCTGCCCCATTCATGTTCTGCTATGCCCTACCACTTTCATGTTCTTCTATGCCCCACCCCTTTCATGTTCTGCTATGCCCCACCCCATTCATGTTCTGCTATGCCCTGCCCCTTTCATGTTCTGCTATGCCCTGCCCTTTCATGTTCTTCCATGCCCTGCCCATTCATGTTCTGCTATGCCCTGCCCTCTCTTGTTCTGCTATGCCCTACCCCATTTGTGTTCTCTGCATGCCTGCCCTTTCATGTTCTGCTATGCCCTAACCTTTCATGCTTGTTATGCCTTGCCCCGTTTCATGTTCTGCTATGCCCTGCACAATTTTGTGTTCTGCATGCCCCTACCCTTTCATGTTCTGCTATGCCCTACCCTTTCATGTTTGTTATGCCCTGTCCCATTCATGTTCTGCTATGCCCCACCCCCATTCATGTTCTGCTATGCCCCGCCCCTTTCATGTTCTGCTATGCCCAGCCCTTTCATGTTCGTTATGTCCTGCCCCCATTCATGTTCTGCTATGTCCTGCGTCTCATGTTCTGCTATGCCCTAACCCTTTCATGTTGCATGCTATGCCCTGCCCCATTCATGTTCTGCTATGCCCTGCCCCATTCATGTTCTGCTATGCTCTGCCCCTTTCATGTTCTGCTATGCCCTGCCCCTTTCATGCTTGTTATGCCCTGCCCCATTCATCTTCTGCCCTGCCCTGCCCCATTCATTTTCTGCTATGCCCCGCCCCATTCATGTTCTGCTATGCCCAGCCCTTTCATGTTCGTTATGCCCTGCCCCATTCATGTTCTGCTATGCCCTGCGTCCCATGTTCATGCTATGCCCATGCCCTGCCCCATTCATGTTATGCTATGCCCTGCCCCATTCGTGTTCTGCTGCCCCTGCCCAGTCCCCATGTTCTTCCATGCCCCCTTTCATGTTCTGCTATGCCTGCCCCATTCATGTTCTGCTATGCCCTGCCCCATTCATGTTCTGCTATGCCCTGCCCCTTTCATGTTCTGCCATGCCCTGCCCCCCATTTCATGTTCTGCTATGCCCTGCCCCATTCATGTTCTGCTATGCCCTGCCCCATTCATGCTCTGCCATGCCCTGCCCCATTCATGTTCTGCCATGCCCTGCCCCTTTCATGTTCTGCTATGCCCTGCCCCATTCATGTTCTGCTATGCCCTGCCCCATTCACATTCTGCTATGCCCTGCCCCATTCGTGTTCTGCCATGCCCTGTTCTTTCATGTTTTGCTACGCCCTACCCCTTTTCATGCTTGTTACGCCCTGCCCCTGCCCAATTCATGTTCTGCTTTGCCCTACCCCTTTCATGTTCTGTTTGCCCTGCACTTTCATGTTGTGCCATGTCCTTTTTTTTTGTTTCTCTGCCATGTCCCTTCATGTTCTGCCATGTCCTACCCTTTCATGTTCTGCCATGTCCTACCCTTTCATGTTTTCCCATGTCCTATCCTTCATGATCTGCCATGTCCTATTTGTCATGATCTGCCATGTCCTATCTTTCATTATCTGTCATGTCCTACCCTTTCATGTTCTGCCATGTCCTATATTTCATTATCTGTCATGTCCTACCCTTTTCATGTTCTGCCATGTCCTCCCTACCTTTCATGTGGTCCTACCCTTTCATGATCTGCCATGTTCTATCTTTCATTATCTGTCATGTCCTACCCTTTCATGTTCTGCCATGTCCTATATTTCATTATCTGTCATGTCCTACCCTTTCATGATCTGCCATGTCCTACCCTTTCATGTTCTGCCATGTCCATGTCCTACCCTTTCATGTTTTCCCATGTCCTATCTTTCGTGATCTGCCATGTCCTACCCTTTCATGATCTGCCATGTCCTACCCTTTCATGTTCTGCCATGTCCTACCCTTTCATGATCTGCCATGTTCTATCTTTCATTATCTGTCATGTCCTACCCTTTCATGTTCTGCCATGTCCTATCTTTCATTATCTGTCATGTCCTACCCTTTCATGTTCTGCCCATGTCCTACCCCTTTCATGATCTGCCATGTCCTATCTTTCATTATCTGTCATGTCCTACCCTTCATGTTCTGTCATGTCCTGCCCTTTCATTATCTGTCATGTCCTATCCTTTCATGTTCTGCCATGTCCTACCCTTTCATGTTCTGCCATGTCCTATCTTTCATGATCTGCCATGTCCTATCTTTCATGTTCATCCATGTCCTATCTTTCATGATCTGTCATGTCCTACCCTTTCATGATCTGCCATGTCCTATCTTTCATGTTCTGCCATGTTCTATCTTTCATGATCTGCCATGTCCTGCCCTTTCATGTCTGCTGCCATGTTCTATCTTTCATGTTCTGCCATGTTCTATCTTTCATGATCTGCCATGCCCTGACCCTTTCATGTTCTGCCATGTCCTACCCTTTCATGATCTGCCATGTCCTATTTGTCATGATCTGCCATGTCCTATTTGTGATGATCTGCCATGTTCTATTTTTCATGATCTGCCATGTCCTATATTTCATTATCTGTCATGTCCTACCCTTTCATGTTCTGCCATGTCTTATCTTTCATGATCTGCCATGTCCAACCCTTTCGTGTTCTGCCATGTCCTATCTTTCATGATCTGCCATGTCCTGCCCTTTCATGATCTGCCATGTCCTATCTTTCGTGATCTGCCGTGCCCTGCCCTTTCATGATCTGCCATGTCCTACTACCCTTTCATGATCTGCCATGTCCTATCTTTCGTGATCGGCCATGTCCTACCCTTTCATGATCTGCCATGTCCTATCTTTCATGATCTGCCATGTCCTACGATTTCATGTTCATCCATGTCCGATCTTTCACGATCTGTTATGCCCTACCATTTCATGATCTGCCATGTCCTACCTTTCATGATCTGCCATGCCCTACCCTTTCATGATCTGCCATGCCCTACCATTTCATGATCTGCCATGTCCTACCTTTCATGATCTGTCATGTCCTACCCTTTCATGTTCCGCCGTATCCCACCCTTTCCTTTTTCTGCCATGTCCTAACCTTCCCTGTTCTGTTAAACTTTGACGTTTCCTGGTTTGCCATGTCATTTGCTCTGTCATACCCAGCCTTATTATGCGTTCTGTCTTCCCTGCCCTGTCCTTCATACCTCTTTCCTTTTTTTCCCTATCGTTTCCTTCTCTGCCGTGTCTTTTGCTACCCTGCCATGTCCCTCCTTCCCTAACCTGTCCTCTCCATCCTTGACTGCCCTGATCCAGTCCTACCCTTCCCTATTTGTCCTGTCCTTTCATTTTCTTTGTCCTTTCCCTGCCACATCGTTTTTTTCCTGCCCCGATTTATCTTAACCAAATCTTCATTCTCCCGTCTTTTTTCCTACTTTGTCATGTCCTATCCTGTCCTGTCCTCCTTCCCCGCCCTGTCCTTTACAAGCTGGCTGTGATCTTTGCTGTCCTGCTTTGCGCGTCACAACGTGTCCAGCTTTTCCTTGTATTGTCTTTCTATGTTTGTAACTTGTCGTCTCTCTTCCCTGCTTCTTTTTTTTTCTAACCTCGTCTTCCCGATGCCTCAATTCAATTCAATTCAATCAACTTTATTGACCATCGGAAATTTTTCTTCTGTTTCCACATCACTTCGTAAGTGCATAAGACCTTACAAAAAGACATTATGAATCGTTACATAAAAGCCTGTGTTAGTGCATGTGTTTGTTGTATATACATCAACACTCACACGCCCCTCCCCACACACGCACACCCCTCCCACACACGCAAACGAGCGCGCGCACATACACACATGAATAAACATTAAATCCATAAGACATTATATATAGATTATAAAAATAAAACATAAAAACACAAAATCACCCGCACCAATGCACCAAACACTAAAAACACCCACACACACTCTGCTACTGAAATCATAACATGCAGCACCAAAACTTCACTTTCTGAAAAATAAATACCCAAGTATTTGAAAAAATGCACAACACGCTTAACGAGGCCGTGACAGGTCCACCTTTTCTATCAGCAGCTATATACTCATCTTTTCTACATGTCACTAAGTTGCTTTTATCCATATTAACTTTTAAGCTGCAACCACACGTCACAAAATGTTGGTCTGCATTTGTGAGTTAGTGACAGTCTGTCAATGCAAATACGTCAGAAAAGGGTTAAAAAAAAATATTCAGAGCACTAAATTGAACAAGAAATGAGGCAGGGAACAAAAAAAATAAACAAGTAGGCTAACTCTTGTTCCCCCATAAGAAAACCTAACTCAAAATAACTTTGACTCGGGTCTGACACAGCCTTTTCGACTTGGATAAAAACAGACTAATACAGAAGACGAACAATCTGATAGTGTGTGTGTGTGTGGGGGTTGGATGTGGGGGGAAAGGAGAGAAACAAGCACGGTCCAATAATTCTTCCGTCATTAGAGTAATGACCAACAAAGGTTTTCCTTCATTAGGGGGGGGGGGGGGGGGGGGGGGGGGGGGGGGGGGGGGGGGGGGGGGGGGGGGGGGGGGGGACGTTGAAAAACAACAGAAGCGTGAAATTCAGAAAATAGATTATAAATATGAAAACTCTTCTCTAGGTCCACAAAGCAATCATCGTAAATCCTCTGGAAAACAGATCTACTTGTATTGTCTACTTCCAGATCTTTCGTCCACAAAGCAATCATCGTAAATCCTCTGGAAAACAGATCTACTTGTATTGTCTCTTCCAGATCTTTCGTCCTCAAAGCATCATCGTAAGTTCTCTCGAAAACAGATCTACTTGTATTGTCTACTTCCAGATCTTTTGTCCTCAAAGCAATCATCGTAAGTTCTCTCGAAAACAGATCTATTTGTATTGTCTGCTTCCAGATCTTTCGTCCGTTGGATCGGACTCGTCAAGGTGATTCGGCTAATGGTGTCTTTGCTCCTGGCGTCAAATAGAAACACACCACAGTCCATAATACCGTGGTGTTCTCACCGCCAAGGGTTCAAAAAAGAATCCAATAGCACCCCCAAAGCAACCAGCGAAGGGTAGTGAATGAAACAAAACGAAAGTCTGGTGAGGAAAAAAGTTGCTGAAAAACTAAAGACATTATGCAAACACTATAAAAATGTAGGGGACAGTCTTTGAGCCTACACATGAGGATCCACCCAAGGATGCAAGGGAGATCAAAAGAAAAACACAAAGACGGACAGAAACAAATACAAATAACCACGAATTAACCCGAACCAAACTGAACATGAAATGAGGCAGTGACAATAATAATAATAACAATCATAATGGAAAAAAATAATAAT
>JADBJO010010445.1:2500-5000 GCA_016801955.1 Conus betulinus | reverse complement strand
TTTCGATGTATCTTATGATGGAACAGACATATAATAATAATGGCCTTATTGGCAGGTCTTTCGTTTATTCCAGAAATTTCAGGTACATATGTATATGGTACTTTTCTCATTTGCAATGAAATACAGGTTGTTTTTTGTCGAACAACCAGAAGTAGGTCTGACCGAATTCTTTATCATTGTGACAGTTACATGTATTTGCTCTCATTACAAATTCTGAAGCTGCAAGATCTGGGCATTTGTCAATCAGCAGAACTAAACTGCTCTGTATGTTCATTCCATGCATGACTAGGAACGCGCCGAAACAGTCTTTCCAAGGCTTTACAATCCAAACTAAACAGCTTTTGCAACAAAGATTTTGGGGTCACTAAAGTAGACTTAAAAAAGAGCATTGTCTTATAAAACCTGTAAAAAGATGTACCAAAGTCTGTGGACATTCGCCAAGGTTTCAAGGGTTTAGGGTTTTCCTTTCTTTTGTTATACATAACAAAGACAAAAGATTCCACGTCAACTTAAATATCTGTGTACTCACAAGAACTGGACACTTTTTTTCAATACCCACTCGGCCTTATAGATTACTACAACCAGCAAAAACAAATAAGAAGCGATCTGCGTGTGATGGACATCAAAACAAACATCCTAAGCTATATGGGAAGAAAATGTAACCAACAATCAACAAGAAAAATAACTTTTGCACAGGCAGTAACACACATAGAGACATATCCATAACTGATACTGCATGCGGTGACCACGCACCTAGTACACCCAGTACACGAGTACACCTAGTACGCAGAAGTGCAGACACTGCTGTCAGAGAAACACCAGCTGTTCAGAGCGCACCAGAATGACCCCACATCACAAGCTAAGAAAGATGCCTTCACCAGCGCAAAACAAAAAAAGTGCAGAAGATGCTTCGCTAAATGCAGGATGCCTGGTTCAGCAAAAAGGCCGATGAAATCCAGGATTACGCAGACAGTCATGACACCAAGCGTTTCTATAACGCTCTGAAGGCTGTGCATAGACCCCAGTCTTCCGCCCCCCCCCCCCCCCCCCACCTCCTCAATGCAGATGGGACCCAGCTGCTGACAGAAAAGAAGCAGAATCTGGAGAGATGGGCTGAAGACTTTAACCAGGTCCTCAACCCCCCTGACTCAATCAACAACAAGGCAATTGCACGTCTACCTCAAGTGGAGATCAGACAAGGCCTTGACAACCCCCCCCCCCCTCCCCACCTCCCCACTGAAGAAGTCAGAAAGGCAATCAAACACAACTTTCCTGTGGCAAAGCGCCAGGATCTGATGCAATCCTTGCCGAAGTTTACAAATCAGGAGGCCCAGCCTTGACACAGAAAGCTGACGAAGCTCTTCCAGTCCATGTGGAACGAACAGAGGGTCCCACAACAGTTGAAAGATGCCAACATTCTCCACATCTACAAGAGAAAAGGCAACCGCCAGTCCTGCGACAATCACCGAGGCATCTCTCATTTGTCCATAGCTGGGAAAATCTTGGCTCGTGTCCTGCTCAACCGCCTTCTACTACATCTCGAGCAGGGTCTCCTCCCAGAAAGCCAGTGTGGCTTTCGTGCAGAACGTGGAACTGCAGACATATTTTGCTGCACGACAGCTCCGGGAAAAATGCCAAGAGCAGCAGAGTGATCTGTTCGTGACGTTTGTCAATCTGACCAAGGCCTTCGATACGGTCAGCTCAGCAGAGATGGCTGTGGGAAGATCATGGAGAATTTTGGCTGTTCCAGCAGGTTCTTTACGATCGTCCGACAGTTCCACGACGGCATGATGGTGAAAGTACTGGATGATGGAGACGAGTCAGAAGCCTTTCCAGTGACCGACGACGTAAAGCAAGGCTGCGTTTCTCGCTCCAACACTCTTCAGCATGGTCTTCTCCGCCATGCTGACTGATGCCTTCCGTGACTGCCAGGGTGGTATACACACATTAGATACAGAACTTACAGTGGGCTGTTCAACCTCAGGCGACTGCAGGCTGTTACACGATGAAAGAGACCGTCATCAGGGACTTCTTGTTTGTGCTCACGAGCCTGATGCGACAACTTCGTCTCACCATCAGCACCAAAAAGACCGAAGTGATGTATCAGCCTGCGCCAGGTAAACACAACCAGGAACCACATATCACGCTAAAGAGGACAGAACTTACAGGCAGTTGACAACTTCACCTATCTGGGCAGCACACTCTCAAGAGCTGTGAACATTGACGCAGAGGTCAGGAACAGGATTGCCATAGCCAGCTCTGTGTTTGGGAGACGCCGCGAAAATGTCTGGGAGCGGAGAGGACTAAGCCTTACCACCAAGCTGAAGGTCTACAATGCAGTGGTACTAACCACTCTCCTCTGTGCCAGTGAAACCTGGACTGTCTACAGCAGACACGCCAAACAGCTCAACCATTTTCACCTCAGCTGTCTCCGCAGACTTCTACACATCAAGTGGCAGGACAAAACTCCCAGACACTGAAGTCTTGGAAAGGGCCAGCA
>JADBJO010010444.1:37500-55000 GCA_016801955.1 Conus betulinus | reverse complement strand
CAAGTACCCTTTTAATCCTGTATATAGTCAGGACGGTGAGCCACAAGTACCCTTTTAATCCTGTTTATAGTCGGGACGGCGGGCTACAAGTACCCTTTTAATCCCCTTTTTAGTCAGGACGGTGAGCAACAAGCGCTCTTTCAATCTGTTTAAAATCAGGACAGTGTGTGACAAGTACCACTTTGATCCTCTTGATAGTCAGAAGACGGTGTGAGAAAAGAACCCTTTCATTCCTGTTTATAGCCAGGGCAGTGTGCGACAAGAACCCTTTTAATCCTATTTATAGCCAGGACAGTGGGCGCAAGTACCCTTTTAATCCCGTACGTAGATAGAACATTGGGCGGCAAATGCCCTTTTAATCCCATATATAGTCAAGACAGAGGGCGCAAGTACCTTTTTCCTGTTTATAGTCAGGCCAACGGGCGACAAAGTACCCTTTTAATCCTTTTTTTTTATAATCAGGACAGTGGGCGACAAGTACCCTTTTAATCCTTTTTATTGTCAGAACAGTGGGCGACAAGTACCTTTCTCATCTTGTATATAGTCAAGACAGTGGGCGACAAGTACCTTTTTCATCGTGTATATAGTCAGGACTGTGTGCGACAAGTACCTTTTTCATCTTGTATATAGTCAGAACTGTGTGCGACATTGACTCTTTTTCATCTTGTATATAGTCAGGACTTTGTGCGACAAGTACCTTTTTTCATCTTGTATATAGTCAGGACTGTGTGCGACATTGACTCTTTTTAACCTTCACCATGCCTCGTCGTCAATAAGCAACTGATTCTCACAGGCCATGACCCGTTGGAGAAGCCGTTCAACAGCATGTCCCTATCCGAACGTCGTGAAGATCTCAGAGAACCATATTCATTCCTACAGGAACTCAGCTGTGTGTTGCTGTGTCTCAATATCGATGACCTTTCAGTTTACGGTTTCTGTTTGTGTCCAGTCTTTCTTTTCATGTAAGTTTCTGTTGATTGGCCTACTTTCCCCGTGTGTGACAAATAATCTTCCTTTTACCCCGAAATTCTCTTCTTTCATTGTTGTATACAGAACGGTAGAATATAGGTCTACATGAACAAGAAAGAGTTCAAACTTGTCAATCACTGGAATTTGTGTAAACAAAAGAAGAGAGAGAGAGAGAGAGAGAGAGAGAGAGAGAGAGAGAGAGAGAGAGAGAGAGAGAGAGAGAGAGAACATATCCATATCTCTCTTTTGGTTCCTTGAATACAAATACTGATCTGATGAACTCAGAGTGAAGTTTTGGCCTACTTCGCATGAAAGCAATCATAAATCAAAATTTAATAATAATGACCCACACTCATCTATACCGTACAGACTCATCCACAAGGGTATGCTTTGCCCTCTACGAAAGTAGGCGAACCATGACATTTGAAAAGCTGTTACAGTGAAAACCGATTCTTTTTCATTACCGGATAATTTCAAGTTTCATTGATATCCCAGCCGAAGGCATTCCTCCTTTCTGTTTACACAAACAAGCAAAACAACAACAACAAAAATCAGATACTCAGTCCGCGTGACTTCAACAATCGTGTTTCAAGTACAAGCAGTGAAAAAAAAGTCTTCACTAAACCTGCTTTTAAACTGATGCACGATTATAAAGGGAACTTTGTGTTTCCGATTATCCAAAGATTTCCATTTTTGCATCTGTCTAGACCCGCATTTTGAGCAAGATTTTTGCGCTTAGATCTATCACGGACTGCATATGTGGCTCTCTGTGTGTGTGTGTGTGTGTGTGTGTGTGTGTGTGTGTGTGTGTGTGTGCATGTTGTGTGCATTTGTTAAAGGGGGGGGGGGGGGGGGGGCGTACGCGCGCGCGCGCGCACGCACGCGCGTACGTGTGTGTGTGTGTGTGTGTGTGTGTGTGTGTGTGTGTGAGAGAGAGAGAGAGAGAGAGAGTGGAAGGGGTGTAGAGGTGAGGAGGGGGGAGGGGCTGATTGACAGTCTGTTTATGTTACTTGTCACAGAAGAAAAGAGACCAATGATTCAATGTTGTGGACTAGTCAACTGATTTGATTTCGGATAAACTCACGCACTTCCCGAGCCCCACTTTTTTTTAGCATCAATTCTCCAGTGCGCGCGCGCGCACACACACAGGCCTGCCTATTGGCTTAGAAAACACGCACCTACCTACTGACTTAGAAAATTTCCTTTTAAACCACATGGTTTGCGAAAATAACAGCACATATCTATTTCTTTGACAATGCATGAGAGCCTAATTGTATGTTATAAGACAAACACTGTTCCGTTGTGTTGCGAGGGTGGAGAAATCGAGAGTAACATTTTTGTCTCAGTTTTATCATCTTAGATGGTACCTTTTTTAACACATAAGAAACGATGCGTCGCGGAACTCTAGGATGGAATCCAACGTACGAAGTAATCCGTCATAACTGTTCGGTTCTCTATCAAAATGCTTTGCAGTTGCCAATCTTACGTATCAAAATTTGGTGTCAGAATCATACGGATATTGCTGCTACATACCATGTAAAACTTAAAGCCTTCGAAGGGTTTTCCGTTCACACACATGAAGTGGACCAGTGTGGCTAAGACCTTTTCACCCGACGTGTGGCCTGAATTGAAAATGAAATGAGGCAGGGAGCAGTAAACAATAACAGTAAACAAGTAGGGTAACTTTAGCTCCCATAGAAAACCTAACACTGAGTAAGCTTACCTTTTATTCAAGACTGGCACAGCCTTTTAAAAAGCTGTGCCGGTCTTGAATAAAAGTTACTCGGTGTTAGGTTTTCGTGTTCCCTAAAGTTTAGCGACAGCAGATGGAACGACGCAGAGGCACAGGTTTATTGTACCTCCGTCATCGTGAGGAATGAGTCGCAGAACATCGCTGGTTGCTCACACTTTGGAACACATGGATGATTATGTAGAAGTTAAAAAGAAATTTTGATTTTGTAAAAATTTAAAAGTTTTTCATTTTTTATTTGAGCTTAATGAAATTTGTCTGAGCTATGTAAAATATCTTATGGCGATTCAAGTAAAAATGCGGACGATTTCTAGTTGGTCGAATTTTCTAAGGCACTTGGAATTAAGCGGTTTTTACTGTAGGCCTCCTGTACCTGCCACTGTTCACTCCACCCCCACAAGTAAATCAGAGAAATTCAAAGCAGTTCACATGAAGTTCCAGGCACGGCAAATATGAAGAGTCTGGTGGTGTATGGAATCAGTCAGGTAGGCTAGATTTGGATGCTTGCTGTTGGTCTCTTTGTTGTTTACACACACTCGATGAAGTTGTTCACATGGAACATTTTGGACACTACGTTGTCAAAGGCATGGATGTGGAGGAGGAATCAAAACTTACGTCATCCGGAGAACTGCCCAGGACTCCATTAATAGCGCCTCTTTTGTTCAACACTTAAGCGCCTATTACACGTACAGGCCGACCGGACAGGTTTCTGGGCCGTAGGCAAACCCAAGGCCGATCGTAACGTGTAATTAAGAAAACCGTAGGAAAACGTCCGGCGAACATCCGATCCGCCTCTCGTCCAAACTCACAGGCGCTGCTTGTGAATTGGACACATCCGGCCATCCGGTTTCTTTTGTTGTGTGCCGAGGCAGGACAACAGAACTAAATTTCAAAATTATAGAAATCACATCGTAGGTAAAAAATAATGCCAGATTTGGAATCAGCGCGTCAAAATTAGGCAAATGACTCGCGTGGGACTCGTTTTGTTTTGTATTTTAATAAAAGTTACCCTTTTTTCTTTTCTTTTAATTTTCTGTCTCTTTTTTGGCATGCATTTCATCATTGACGATTCTGTCTGTACCCTACTGTCGTTGACCCACACACACACACACTGTGTAGTTCATGAATGCAAGCAGTGCATTTTTCTTGTGTGATTGACCACATGTGGCGTGGTTTTCTTTTTCTTCTTCTTTAAATGACAAAAAATCGCTAGATCATCCAAAACTGTTCTGTCCGCCATGATGCACACACATGTACTGTGAGGTTTCACCCAGAGTGTGTTGATTGTGAGAGGTACAGCCGCCTTCAGGCCGATCGTTGCGTGTAATAATACATCGGGTTTCCTCGGCCTTGGGCTTGCGCCTACGGCCCAGAAACCTGTCCGGTCGGCCTGTACGTGTAATAGGCGCTCTCAAATATGTGGCTCCAGTCATCCAACTACACACTCAGCAATTCGGTGTATAAATCCACAAGGGCTCCTTCCACAAATACGAATTTGTGGGGTTCAACCCAGCAACCACCTGGTCGAATACCTCTGACAATATCACTGCACCGCAGTGGTTGGTGAATCATTCATTATCTAACTTTAATATCGTTTTCATCTGGCATTTTTTTTTGTTCAAAATACAGGCTACTAACTCCATCATACTGTTCTGCGATCTCATCCAACAAACCAGTGCAATGTTTGAAAATAGGCACAGCTTTCATGGTGTAAGTTAAACATGTGTTCAAAAATACAACAAAAATAAAAACCCAGCAATTTGCTTTTAATATGGTTTTGACAGAGTAAAAACAGTTCATAGCACTGTAAACTTTTTTTTTTTCTTCTGTCTACAGTTCCCCTGAACAGATCCACATCCTGGTGCATCCCTATAGCAGCCTCAGTACCAGCTGACTACTGGAAGCAGTTGATGTTGGGCAACCCACCAAGGAAAAATACTGCCCTGCACTACAGGAAGCAGTTGATGTTGGGCAACTCACCAGGGAAAATACTGGAAGCAGTTGATGCTGGCAAACGCGCCAGGGGAAATACTGGAAGCAGTTGATGTTGGGCAACCCACCAGGGAAAATACTGGAAGCAGTTGATGTTGGGCAGCTCACCAAGGCAAATACTGGAAGCAGTTGATGTTGGGCAACTCACCAGGGAAAATACTGGAAGCAGTTGATGTTGGGCAACTCACCAAGGCAAATACTGGAAGCAGTTGATGTTGGGCAACCCACCAAGGCAAATACTGGAAGCAGTTGATGTTGGGCCTGCACTGCTGGCAAGCTGTCAGTTTGCTCCCTTTCCTGCTTTCCTTTTGACATTGTATTACATACTCTAGGATACACACATATTTGATTAGAAAAACACATGTGTCTGGACATATGTGAGTGCACAATCCTTGCTATGTCTTCAGCATGTATATACTCCTCCCATCTGATCTTTCTTGTATGTGTATAGGTGTACAAGCATGCCTTTTTCCATTTTAACCCACTCCATGTTTCTGTTGACTACACACTTCCAAAATTGCAAGGCTTGCACAACTTGTTCACTTCACAGTGGCTCAGCTCTTCCCAGGGACAATGATGAATTCATGTCATATCTCCTATGAGACTTGGCAGAGGGGCAGTGTCTTCTGCAGTGGGTGGTTTCATGACAACAGGACACGGACAGCTCCCTTCATTGACAGCTGGCACTGGGACCTACAGAGCACCCTGAGGTGTGGCTGTCTGGAGGGTCACGATGCCTGAGGTGTGTGGCTGTATGGAGGGTCAAGATGCCTGAGGTGAGGCTGTATGGAGGGTCAAGATGCCTGAGGTGAGGCTGTATGGAGGGTCAAGATGCCTGAGGTGTGGCTGTATGGAGGGTCAAGATGCCTGAGGTGTGGCTGTATGGAGGGTCAAGATGCCTGAGGTGAGGCTGTATGGAGGGTCAAGATGCCTGAGGTGAGGCTGTATGGAGGGTCACGATGCCTGAGGTGAGGCTGTATGGAGGGTCAAGATGCCTGAGGTGAGGCTGTATGGAGGGTCAAGATGCCTGAGGTGTGGCTGTATGGAGGGTCAAGATGCCTGAGGTGTGGCTGTATGGAGGGTCAAGATGCCCGAGGTGTGGCTGTCTGGAGGGTCAAGATGCCTGAGGTGAGGCTGTATGGAGGGTCAAGATGCCCGAGGTGTGGCTGTATGGAGGGTCAAGATGCCTGAGGTGTGGCTGTATGGGGGGTCAAGATGCCTGCGGTGAGGCTGTATGGAGGGTCAAGATGCCTGAGGTATGGCTGTATGGAGGGTCAAGATGCCTGAGGTGTGGCTGTATGGGGGGGTCAAGATGCCTGAGGTGAGGCTGTATGGAGGGACAAGATGCTTGGTTACCAAAAGGGCACCCAAGGTGTGGCTGTATGGAGGGTCACGATGCCTGAGGTGTAGCTGTATGGAGGGTCAAGATGCCCAAGGTGTGGCTGTATGGAGGGTCACGATGCCTGAGGTGTCGCTGTATGGAGGAACAAGATGCTTGGTGACCAAAAGGGGCCAAAGGTGTGGCTGTATGGAGGGTCAAGATGCCCGAGGTGTGGCTGTATGGAGGGACGAGATGCTTGGTTTACCAAAAGGGGCCAAAGGTGTGGCTGTATGGAGGGTCACAATGCCTGAGGTGTCGCTGTATGGAGGGACGAGATGCTTGGTGACCAAAAGGGGCCAAAGGTGTGGCTGTATGGAGGGTCACAATGCCTGAGGTGTCGCTGTATGGAGGGACGAGATGCTTGGTGACCAACAGGGTGCCTAAGGTGTGGCTGTATGGAGGGTCAAGATGCCTGAGGTGTGGCTGTATGGAGGGTCAAGATGCCTAAGGTGTGGCTGTATGGAGGGTCAAGATGCCTAAGGTGTGGCTGTATGGAGGGTCAAGATGCCTGAGCGTGGCTGTATGGAGGGTCAAGATGCCTGAGGTGTGGCTGTATGGAAGGTCAAGATGCCTGAGGTGTGGCTGTATGGAGGATCACGATGCCTGAGGTGTCGCTGTATGGAGGATCATGATGCCTGAGGTGTGGCTGTATGGAGGATCACGATGCCTGAGGTGTGGTTGTATGGAGGGTCAAGATGCTAGGTGTGACAGCAAGGAAGGAAACCAAACACTGCCATGAGAGAAGAAGGGGAGAAGGGGAATGGGGAGGGCATTAGAGAGCGGGAGAGAAAGAAAGAGAGAGTGAGAGATAATTCTCTCTGAGCTCTCTCTCTCTCTCTCTCTAACACACACACACACACACACACACACACAATTCACTTGTAGCATACACTGACCATCTTCAAGGTGAGTTAATCATCCCCTCATCCTGAGGTCATGATTACAAAATATCCAGCAATTCCCGTGGTCCATGGGCACTCTTCACGGACATAAACATTTTTTTTTTTTTTTGTACAAGCATACACCTTACTGGGGATGCTAAAACCTGCTAAGAAATGGTGGGGCACATTCAGCTGTTCCTACAAAACCACACCTGAGATATATTAAATTTCTAAGCAGACAGGGGAAAAAAATCAATACAGGAGCACTGAGTGAAAATCAATTGACCATGGGTCCTGTTGGACAGAAATGCAGTATGTGGTAGTGTTGACACTGATCGTCAAGTTAGGAACCTGAAGTAATCAGCGTTTCTTTGCCCTCCTAATGACTGAAATCAACCCCAGAGCACAGCTCCATCCAACATGATCTTGAGGTAAACATCCATGCAGTTCATTAGAAGGGATTGTAAAATCTATGACAGTTAAACAAAACCTTTCAGGATTTCACAGCTTCTGGAAAATAATCAACCCAAAACGCTGGACGAATAACAAGACAAAAAAGAACAATGATAGGATCAATGAGTGAAAAAATTGGAATGCATTTGCAGAAGGTTTCCATTATTTTTAGCATGATGAACTCAAATCACCTTAACGGCTGCCAAAGACCAGAACAGCTGCTGCAACAGACAGTTATTCTTAACAATCTCAGAACCTCACTAGTTTCCATGCAATCAGTGACATTAAACAAAAACATAATCAAATTCAGAAATCTTGTGACCAAACATACAGAACGATATGTCATGATTTGCACTTTCAGCTGTTCTTTGTAACTCAAAATCTAACAAACTTTCAGGGCATACCACAATTATGTCTAACAGCCATTATTATACCTTTAAACACATCAAAAGGGTTCCAGATGGTTTAGACCAAAACTATGCTATTCTTTGATTTCCATGAATGGTCTAACTACTTTCTTAGGTCAAGAACATTCTGCTGACTCTCTATGATCAGACTATAGTCCACAATGCACAGAACAACATCCAGGACATGGTCGTCCAGCCAGCAACACAGCAGACAAGCAGGGAGAATCAGGAAAGGGTGCCTACTTGGCCCATGGTTTAGCTGCCTCTTCGATAAAGTTGGCCAGGGTGACGTCTCTTGTTGAAAGGCCATCCACGTCATGAGAGCTCAGAGTTATTTGAACCTGGGATAAACCAACAAATAGAATGAACTAAGACTGTAGAACAGTTAAGGAAGAACAAGAAGGAAAAAAAAAAAAGAAGGAAAAAATGACATGTTCACATGATCTGCATGCGTTTAATGAAGTGTGCATGCTTGTGCATAGCTGACAAGCCTTGGTAAGCCAAAGGAGTGATGATGGAGGTGGTGGGCAGAGTGCAGTGGAGGGCAAGGCTTTCTTGGAAGATCATGTCTGGGGTCAAAAGGGGGAAGAACCCTGAGCAGCTGCAGGTTCCAGGTTCACTGCAGGGAAATGGTGCCATGAATATGCATGAACTGCAGCAATTGGATTAACATGGCTGAGAATCAAGGACGAACTAGCATGGGGAATAACTTTTTTTTTTTCTCTCAATCTTTCTTATTTTGAATTAAAAATAAGAAAAATATTAAACTGTAATTCAACACTTGGTTTTGAAACAGAGCAATAAAGCCATTTTTAATGCTGAACCACTACATAAACTTGTAGGAGAACATTAACGAGAAACTATATGTACATGCATTTTATTCTCACCAACATACCAGGCAAATATGGACCTCACAGCTTTTTACATGGATTGCATTATACTACACTCATTTCAAAACTAAAACAACTGAACACATTATCTTCAGAATTTAAAAAAAAATGCAAAAAACAAAAACAACAAAACTATGAATGTGTCATTGACCTGTACACCAAAGTATGTGAGAACAGCTGGAGATCAGTCCCAGTTGTGTCAATCTCGATGACTGAGGCTTCCAGAGAACAGCTGTTCTGAACACTACTCACCAAACCAGGAGATGCATGCAACAGGGGCTTCAAAACTAGAACTTTGCCTTCAATTATAGTCTTAACCTTTCACAGCCAGCGACGCTAGCATCTTTACTGAATTAACCCAGGAAATTGGCACAAATGCACTGTTGGATAAAAATGGGCACTCACACCAAACGGTAAATCTGCACAGTTAACTCCATGCTAGTGCGAGCAACTTCTATTGTCTGCTGATGTGCTCTACTTTCAATCTGACTTCATGTCTGCTGAGGTTTTTTTAAGACCGTTTCTGAATCTGACTTTTTGTGACGGTTTAATTCTGGGAGTTATGGAAGGGTGCAGGAGGGCAGGGGGCAGTAATATCAGAAATAAGTACTCAGAGAAGCTCATGATATTCCTCATTAGTATCTTGCTTCATTTCATGAGCGCCTACTGGCTTCTTTTTAAGCACCAATCAATTAGTAAGGCCTTATAAAGCCTAAAGCAAATAGCCAAATATGCAAACTATTTATCCTGATGCTTTAATTAGAAAACAACAACAACAAAGCCAGTTGTTGCAGTAACTTGACCAATCCATTTTTTCCACAGATGTTAAAGTTTTTTCATGGCAGTTAAAAACATTTTGAAAGTATTGAACTATTATACAAAATGAAATTCAAGCTTGCCATCTTCTACTCCTGTCATCAAAACCTGACAGGGAACATTATTTTCTTACAATCTACAGTGGCTTAATTTGTTGGACAGGAAATAAGATGCGTCCTCTCCCACAAGATAAGTGTACACTGTAGCATGCACAATGTGAACAAACTGGATGTCCTCAACAAAGAGTAAAGGTCCTGTCATCAACGTACGCACTGTCAGCTGCACACCTGCTTTAGGTGTACTTTTCCATCACAATGCATTGTCTACCATTTGCATAAATAAATCTTTCTTTTTTTTTTTTTTCTTAGAGCAGGTGAGGAACAGACAGAAGAGGTCTTCCCACAGATTTCTTCATCTAACTTGCAGGTACATGAGTGGTGTGTGTGTGTGTGTGTGTGTGTGTGTGTGTGTGTGTGTGTGTGTGTGTGTGTGTTGTGTGTGTGTGTGTGTGTGTGTGTGTGTGTGTGTGTGTGTGTGTGTGTGTGTGTGTGTGTGTGTGTGTGTGTGTGTGTGTGTGTTTTGTGTGTTTTATTGCAATAGTAACCAAAAGATGCACTTACCAACTCTCCACTGTTAAAATAATTGCAGTCTTCTCTAATCAAAATCCAAAGGGCATATTCACTGCACCAGTTATGAAGACAGGGCTCCCAGTGGACTAAAGAGACCAAGCCTAAACTCCAATTCTCACAACCTGTCCAGGCTTGAAGGTGCAAGAAGGCAGGAGGAGGAGGGATGGGGTGACTATGACCAGATGACAACAAAGTGTTCTCAACATTCCACAGGCGCCACCAGGAATGTGGAAGCATGGTATTCCCATAAAGTCCCAAAAAAGAATGAAGTTTTGTTCTTGGAACAGTGCAGAATGTACCATGAGAATGCCATCTTGTTGTCTCCTGATATAGCTGTATGTGCAGACACACCTCCTTGTGCTAGCCTTCTCACTTTAAACTCAAAACGACTATGAAAGATCACCCGAAAGACACAAAAAAACTGGTACTTTATACCTATGCAGCCACACTGATCAGACACAATTTGTTCCATGTTCTGTTACAACTGGACAAATTGCTTGTTGTCTGCACCGTGTAAACTCATTTTCAGTGAACCAGAGTGAGGCGTATCCTTTGCGGCATAACACACTAAATGAGAATACAGGCAAATCAAAGTGAGCCAAACAAGGACAATACAAGTTGATAAAATTTCTCCAACCAGAATAGACTACAGATTTTTTTTTTCATGCTGGACTACATGAGGAAAAAAAAAATGACCTGCCAGTAACTTGGCAGGGAAATGAAGATAAAAACAACATGGACATTCTGAGGATCCCACAGTTATCTGAAATCATAAAAGTACAGACAATACAGTGTACACAGTGATACATGCATCACATGTAGAACCTACAGTGTGTACATGATGCAGCCCATAACAGAGTACAGACCTTATTATAGACGTTGAACCACTCCGGGTGATGGTCCATTTTGTCAGCTTTGAGGGCCACCCTTGTCATGAAACCAAATGCCTGCAACACACACAACATCCAAAGTACAGTCATCATCAACCTGTCGTCAAGCCAAAGGCTAGTAATAAGACATGCAGTGTACAATCACATCAACATGAAACCAACATGTCATATAGTTTCCATGTCATCATCAACTTCTCGCCAAGCCAAAGGCTAGTGATAAGCTACGCAGTGTGCAATCCACACCAACATGAAACCAACATGTCATATAGTGTCCATGTTATCATCAACCTGTCGTCAAGCCAAAGGCTAGTAATAAGACATGCAGTGTGCAATCCACACCAACATGAAACCAACATGTCATACAGTGTCCATGTTATCATCAACTTGTCATCAAGCCAAAGGCTAGTAATAAGACACGCAGTGTGCAATCCACATCAACATGAAGTCGTCATGTCACTCAGTGTCTTGTCATAGTCCACTCGTTATGAAGCCAACATGTCATACAGTGCCCATGTCATCATCAACTTGTTATGAAGCCAACATGTCATACAGTGCTCATGTCATTATCAACTTGTCATGAGCCAACATGTCATAAAGTGTCCATGTCATCATCAACTTGTTATGAAGCCAACATAGCATACAGTGCCCATGTCATCATCAACTTGTTATGAAGCCAACATGTCATACAGTGCCCATGTCATTATCAACTTGTCATGAAGCCAACATGTCATACAATGCCCATGTCATCATCAACTTGTCATGAAGCCAACATGTCATACAGTGCCCATGTCATCATCAACTTGTCATGAAGCCAACATGTCACACAGTGCCCATGTCATCATCAACTTGTTATGAAGCCAACATGTCACACAGTGCCCATGTCATCATCAACTTGTTATGAAGCCAAATGTCATAAAGTGTCCATGTCATCATCAACTTGTTATGAAGCCAACATGTCATACAGTGCCCATGTCATCATCAACTTGTTATGAAGCCAACATGTCACACAGTGCCCATGTCATCATCAACTTGTTATGAAGCCAACATGCCGTACAGTGCCCATGTCATCATCAACTTGTTATGAAGCCAATATCATGCCACACAGTGTTCAGTCAACATGTCATAAAGCCAATATGTCATACAGTATGCAGTCAACATGATAAAGCCAATATGTCATACAGTATCCAGTCAACATCAACTTGTCATAAAACCAATATGTCAGACAATGTCCAGTCAACATGTCATGAAGCCAATATGTCATACAATGTTCAGTCATCATCACCTTTCATAAAGCCAATATGTCATACAGTATCCAGTCAACATGATAAAGCCAATATGTCATACAGTATCCAGTCAACATGATAAAGCCATTATGTCATACAGTATCCAGTCAACATGATAAAACATTAATGTCATACAGTATCCAATCAACATGATAAAGCCAGTGTCATACAGTGTCCAGTCAACATGATAAAGCCAATATGTCATACAGTGTCCAGTCAACATGATATAGCCAATATGTCATACAGTGTCCAGTCAATATGATGAAGCAATATGTCATACATATCCAGTCAACATGACAAAAGCCAATGTGTCATACATATCCAGTCAACATGATAAAGCCAATATGTCATATATATCCAGTCAACATGACAAAGCCCATATGTCATACATATCAGTCAATATGGTAAAGCCAATATGTCATACATATCCAGTCAAAATGGTAAAGCCAATATGTCATACATATCCAGTCAACATGAAGGAAGCCAACGCCATGCAGTATGCAATCAACATGATAAAGCCAATTTGTCATACAGTATCCAGTTAACATGATAAAGCCATATGTCATACATTACCCAGTCAACATGATAAAGCCAATATGTCATATATATCCAGTCAACATGACAAAGCCCATATGTCATACATATCAGTCAATATGGTAAAGCCAATATGTCATACATATCCAGTCAAAATGGTAAAGCCAATATGTCATACATATCCAGTCAACATGAAGGAAGCCAACGCCATGCAGTATGCAATCAACATGATAAAGCCAATTTGTCATACAGTATCCAGTTAACATGATAAAGCCAATATGTCATACATTACCCAGTCAACATGATAAAGCCAATATGTCATACAGTGTTCAGTCATCATCAATTTGTCGAGAAGACAACAATGAACATGTCCTACAGTGTTCTGTAATCAACATCAACGACAGGGTCAACAGCCTTCCAGGAAGCACAGGCTTGTCTGCTCATCAGCCACACACACTGCCCAGTAGTTTGGCCCTTTAGAGCTATCAGACCCCTGATCTGGGACTTTTTTCAGTCCGCCCTTCAGTTTCAGCTTCCAATTCTTAAATAGTTTCTCATGATTTGCTAGTAAGTGACAATGATTGGAAACTGTAAATTTCTAAGAAATAGTGAAAAAAAATGACACAATTCAAACAAAATATTAGCAACATTAATGCTTTGAAAGTCAAAACTGACAAATAAAAAGAACACACCTCTGTAAACAGTTACTGTTTTCTATGTAAAAGAGTGTTTTTTTTTCCCCGATATTCTGATTGAAAAATGTCAACAAAGCAAGTGGAGGCATTACTGACAGACTGATTTCAGATCAATGACAATGTTGCTGTTGATCCAATTCATTTGTATCAATGACATAATCATTCATTTGATTACACTCAGAAAATTTTGGTTTTAACTGAAAATGAGTTAACCCTTTCATTTGTGAAACATGACAGGACATAACTGAGATTTATAGGAGTCCAGGAATACACTGACATGTTAACCTCCAAACACTCTGGAAATATGTGTGCATGTTCCCCATGGGTGCCATTATTCAAATGAGAAGCACAAATGGTGCACTCGTCTCAAACACTAGCTGACCATATTACTAGAACCAATGCTGATTCAGCAACATTCTGAAATGATGTTTACTATGAGTGTGAAAAACATTGGAGATTGACACTGACAGAGCCAATCTGGTAAAGTTGAAAACTTCCATCAGTTACTGATTTGAAGTGCATACTGAAGCTGATCGATTCTGATTATTGAACTTGCAGCATAACCATGATTTATAGGAAAACATACGAAAAAGACAATATCACAGTGTTCAGCTGTGCATTTCCAATTGGAATCTGATAACAATGTTCCATTCTTTTGACCAATAGGGAATGGATCAAGGTCAGAGATGCCAAATCTAGATCAATTCTCAAAAGTGATCTAATGACTGTTATGGTAATTTACAAGGAGAAAAGGAAAACAAAAAAACAGACAGACAACAAAAATAGGGTGGAGGCAGCTGAGGGGTGAGGGGTTGGAGGGGTGGGGGTGGGGGGTGGCGGGTTAAGTGAGCTTCAAGACCAATTGGTGATGTGAATTTTGTCAAATTCGAAAGACCATATTTTTTTTCATTATGGTGTTGGATTTCAAATCAATCTCAAATGAAAAAACATGACAAGTGCAAGGTGGACCGTCACTAATGCCAGTAATGGACCAATTTCAGAATGATGGCAATATTGCTATTGACCACATTTGTTTGTGTCAACAATGATTTATTTCTTTTCAATGAAAAAAAAAAAATCTCTATTTCATGCTATTTAAACACAGCCTTTTATTGTTATTTCAAAACAGACTCATGTCATAAAATCTAAAATAAACTTTATATTTGAGCTTGGGTTAAGATTTCCTGTTTTCCTACTGCAAGGAAAATTTATTCGTCTGCATTTCACAAATATATGTTGCTCATAGTCCCTTGACCCGTAACTGTTTAAAGAACATTGTAATTTTCACTAGTTACATCTGACTTCCAAATAATGTTGCTGCTGTTATTTTGTTTGAGAAGTTCATTTTAAGAGATTTCAAAGAAGGAAAATTCTCAAGATCAGACAGATAAAAAAGATACACGGGATGGAAAATCACAAATGCCATTCTTTTGAAGACAGATATACACATCTTCAATTTTATATTATATTCCGAGAGAGATGATGATTTTATTTGAAAAATAGGGAATACATGCTTTTTTTTCACCCAGCCCTTCCCTGGTAAAGGGGATTAGCTCTGGCAGCAACTAAGCCTAACAAGCAACTAAACTTAAAAACCTTTTACTAAACATACATGTCTTCAAAAACACAGCAACTAAGCCCAACGAGCAATTAAACTTGTAAACCTTTTACTAAACATACATGTCTTCAAAAACACTGCAACTAAGCCCAACGAGCAATTAAACTTGTAAACCTTTTACTAAACATACATGTCTTCAAAAACACAGCAACTAAGCCCAACGAGCAATTAAACTTGTAAACCTTTTACTAAACATACATGTCTTCAAAAACACAGCAACTAAGCCCAACAAGCAATTAAACTTGTAAACCTTTTACTAAACATACATGTCTTTAAACAGACATTAAAAAATGTGGATGAGTTATTTGTTCACCAATGCTGATGCACAGATGAAGTTAAACAAAGAAGAAAACACTGAAACAACAAGAATAAATGAACTGATCAAAACACACACACACACACACACACACACACACACACACACACACACACACACTGATCCTACTTAAGGGGAGAGAGAGAGAGAGAGAGAGAGAGAGAGAGAGAGAGAGAGAGAGAGAGTATAACTGTATTCCTTTCCTGAAATATTAACATACAGTAAATATTGCTACAGGTTTTAATTAATCCGAGCTTTACAATGCATCAAAAAACATACACATATTACACACACATTTTCATGATGCGATTACAATGCATAAATAGAATTAACAGTTCTAGAAGCAGTAATGAATTAGTGACAATACAATGATAAAATTTTAAAAAATCATAACTCTAATAATTATTTATGATGGTTGTGTGTGTGTGTGTGTGTGTGTGTGTGTGTGTGTGTGTGTGTGTGTGTGTGTGTGTGTGTGTGTGTGTGCATGAGAGAGAGACAGAGACAGAGAGAGAGAGAAAGAGAGAGAGAGAGAGAGATGAGGGTGAAGAAGTGGGAGCAAAATAGCAGGGTCAAGAGTCAAGTGCTAAGATGACATGCAAATGTCAGGAACGTAGAGGTGATGAGAGCAATACCTAGATAAACAATTAATAGTGATGGTGGTCTTACAATATAATTGATGTTTAAATCAAAAGGTGTATGCCACATTCCAGTGAATCAAAAAGGTTTTCATGATTGATCATGACCAAGTCATGTACTTTGCAGTTACTGAAAAGCTGGAATGCATTATACCATCTACACAAAATAAATAACAGGGCTACTTTGAGTGTCTTTCACAATCACAGTTCTAGCACATGTTTGTGATGTTCAAGTTGCTTGCTGTGGCTGGCAGCATTACAGTGCTTGATTTTCACACACAAAGTACTGCCTTGATGGAAAATTGTCAATGCTGTCCCATGTTGTTGCCATGTAAAAGTAAAACCAACCAGAACCCCTGATTATTTGCATCATTTTATAGTAAAGTTATGTCTGCTTCCCATCATATGTTATTTATTACATCTGATTCCAACTTTACAAATCACTATTCATTAAGAACAAATCATTAAAACAAAAAAAAGAAGAAAATTAAATGACTGGAACCTGAAGCTGGACAGCATACTGGAAAAGGCCCAAATCAGGGGACTGTCATGCCCAAATATGGCTGGACTTAAAGTTTACCTTGGCTGGAAATGGGTTAAAATCACACACTCCAGGACACAAGGTCGCAATTCAGCAGCAGTGAAAACTAGTGGGCTGAATTATGTACACAGTTTGCTTACTCTGTTTCACTGGTTTGCATTTTGTTCCTGTTGCTGTTTCTAATTTTTTCATCTATTCATCTTCGGTACAAACCAAGAAGCATTTTCCCTGTTATATTCCACGGATACAGGCTTTCACATCTCCAGGTGTTTTCTGTTGACCACAGGAATTCTGCATTCCTGTGTCTGTGTCGATTTCCAGCATACAGGACATCAGTAACAAAGCTCTTCACTGCTGTCCCCCTTCCTCTGTTATAATAGTCAACAACTGCTGACAAAGTGATACTGACCTGGTTGAAGTCTTTGAACAGGAATTCCTTGTATATAGCATCCCCTTCCTTCCACCAGGGACCACCCTGCAGTGGTCAGAGGGCTCAAGGATACTGACCGTTCCTGTTCTGTCAGCTTTGCTTTCTTTGCCTCAGAAGCCTGAACATACAGACATTGTTACATTTTGTTCTTATTAACATTTTCCTTACTGCTAGCCACTTTAGCAAGCCAGAGATTTTTTTTTTCTTTTTACGAATGGTCCACCTTGTTTTCTCCCACTCTGCAGGCAAGCAAGCAGGCCAGGATGAAAGAAAAGATGCTGGGCCTGAAAAGTAGTTGTACAGATGCAGCAACCTGACAAAACCCAATTCCGGATCTTCTTCAAACACAGCCTCCTGTCAATCAGGGCTGCCACCATCCCCCACAGG
>JADBJO010010444.1:22500-32500 GCA_016801955.1 Conus betulinus | reverse complement strand
AATGCTTGGATACGAGGGGTCATGTGGTCACATCTTGGGTAGGGGAGGGGGTGAAGAGTTGTGGTATGTGTGTTCGTCCACTGACTAGTGTAATTTTGTGTATGTCTTTCCTCGTGTGTTGTTTTATATTAGTTTCACTGTTATTTGTATGTAACATGGCTCGTTTCTTTTCACATAATCACTTTAGCCACCATAATAATAATCATCATCATAATGTTACTACAACTAGTAGTGCTGCCACCACTACCATTATCATGACTACAATTGATTTTGTTATAGTTTCATTTATTTATTTATTTATTCATTTATCTATTAGTTTATTTATTTACTCTTCCTTTCTTTCTTTATTCATATTTAGTGCCCGTTATGATTTTCAGTCATCATCACTATCATCATCATCGTCGTCGTCATTATGAGTCGTCGTTATGAGTAGTAGTAGTAGTAGTAGTAGTAGTAGTAGTTGTTGTTGTTGTTGTTGTTGTTGTTGTTGTTGTTGTTGTAAGCTACTTTCAACACCAATGTCAATGATCAGGCAATTTTACACATCTTATGTATCAAACACACACACACACACACACACACACACACACACACACACACACACACACACACACACACACAAATTAGATTAGACTCTGCGAAAGATTTTGCTAAAAGAGCTAAAACAATACACTCTTTACAATCAATAAATTCCTATGCCACCGATATAATCAATTCTAAAGACTTAAAACACAAAGAAATAGCCACTAAGCCACCTGTTTCACCAGTATAGCACCCTGGGAGCACATTAAACCTGCTTTTGATATTGATGATACAAATCTAAACAAAAATCAATCTCCAAATATCTTGAAAAATTTAGTAAACATAAGCATTGAAAACAAGTATACTGATTATATCAAGATTTACACAGACGGGTCTGTAATAGAAAACGGCAGTGAAGGATCAGCATTTTTTATTCCTTCCTTGAAAACATTAAAAACGTTATAATATTGGTAGACATTATTTCCATTTTCACAGCTGAATTAATAGCAATTTTAAGGGCGTTACATCACATTAAAGAGTTACCTTTAAATACATGCAAAATATATTATGTTGTGTGGATTCAAAATCAGTATTATATGCCATCAAAGGTCACAATACCAAGGCACGGGTTGAAATGACACAGGAATCAAGCACTTCATACATCACTTAGCAAGTAAAGATATCAGTGTTACTTTTTTATTGGATTCCATCTCACTGTGGAATTGTCTTTAATGAACAGGTAGATCAAGCAGCCAAGAGTGCAGCACGCAATGCTGCAGGGACAATTAAACTTAATGTTAAGCTAGATCTACATGAATATTATAAGTAAGCTTACTTTGACAAGTTAGCAAAGGATAATTTTGTTAACAAGTTGAAGACCTTAGATATACAATATTCACATAATTGTGTAAAAGCTTATGACACACTGCATTCGGATATAATAATTAAGAGTTTAAGTCAAACCAAATCCAGATCAGTTACGTCTTTGATGTTTAAGATTCGTCTAAATGCTCTCAAAACAAAATTTTGTAAAAAATATTATTTGTGTTTGTGGGAGTCAAATTTCTACGAATCATCTGCTTCTGCACTGTCCTGCCATCAAAGCTCAAATGCTCAAAAATAGAGACACTGCGCTCAACCATCGAAATCCAATAACATTACAGAAAATAGTTAATGACTTTGATCTTCTTAAATTGTTTTCAGAAACTTTGCATTCTACTTCTGTTGGGTATCTTTCTGATAGTTGTTGACAATGTTTAGAGATCATTTGTGTTTGTAAAATCCGTAACTTAAGTATGGCATTGATGGTATATTTACTCAAAAACACCCAACACTTACAAGATTCTCTCACGTGCTTTTTTTTTTTTTTTTTTTTTTTTTTTTTTTTTTTTTGTCTAATGTCACTGCACTGAGGGTGAAGAGACGTTAAATTAAGTAGTACTACTACTACTACACACACATACACACAAACGCACACAGCACACGCACAGACTCACGTGTGCCCGACAGACAATGAGAGACCGGTAGGAGGTGCTCTAGGGCTGACTGCGTTGGGCTAATCAACGCTGCGCGGGTCAGACTTTTGCCCATGTCATGCGTAACCAAGAGCCCCAATGTCATAAATCTGTTCATTATAGTTGATTAGGCCCGTGCTAAATCTCTGCGCACTTGCTCTCGTAGCTTTTTCGGCCGTGCGGCCTTCTTCTGGGGCTTGTTTATTGACAAGGTAAGAACGTCATAAGTATTGACGCATTGAACAAAGTTGTCATAGCTATGACGTCAGTGTTTCTGCCATTTAAAAGAAAAAAAAAAAGTTCTGAGATTAAGAGATAAAATTGAGAGATTGAGAAAGAAAAAGAGACGCGCACACATACACGCACTCACACACACACACACACACACACACACACACACACACACACACACACACACACACACACACACACACACACACACACACACACACACGCGCGCGCGCGCGCGCATATCCACGTGTCTCTCTACCACCGAGTCCGCCAGAGAGAACCAAGACCCTCTGCCACAGGGACAATTCCATAACAGTATTTACACACGATACACACACGTGCAGATCACATAAAGATTCCACCCAACCTCATCATGCACCCACCCCTCCCATAAGTTAACCAAGATTCCCCCATCTCCACTCTGCAAATCAGTGTCCATCGGAATCAAGGCCGTTGAGTCCCAAAGGATAAACTGTCTTTAGTTTATTCTTCCAGAAATCTTCTCTTCTCTGTCTTGCGGTTTTGTTCAGACTGTGGACCTTTTTCCACCACAATGCATCTCATGTTCTTCAGAGAGTGTTCAGGTAAGTTGAAATGATTGTTGACATGAACACATGCACCTTTGTTCAACTTGATGTTAGACCTGTGCAGATAGAAGCGATCTTTCAGTGTCAGCATAGTTTCACCCCCATGTACTGTGTGCTCTGGCAGTTGGTGCAGTACAGCATGTAGACGATGTTGCTGCTGTCACAGGACAGTCGATGACGGATGGTAAATGTCTCTCCTGTCTGCATACTACTGAATGTTCTGCTCTCAACTAGATGGTTTTCACAAACCACACACAGTGTTCAGCTGTACATTTGAAAATCCAGCATAGATGTCATCTGGAATCGGGAGAGCTGATGGCTGATGGCATGAGCAGATTTCTCAAAGACCGCGATTTTCTTTCGGCTAGTATGGGTGGGAAAGGCATAGCCTTCCGCATTTTCTGGCTCGTGTGGAGAAGAGGTTGGAGTTCTGCAAACCAAGAACGGAATGGGGGATTAGAGGGGTTGTGAGTGACGATGAATGGAACTCGTTGTGTTGCCTGTCTTCCATCTTATAGCTGAGAGTCTCGTGTCGGGGAACATGGCTGGCTTTGGTTTTTGCCTCCTGGATGGTCGCAGGGCTGTAACCTCGCTGGAGGAAATCACGTTCCATATCCTGGCAACGAGACTGGAAGGTTGGCATGTCAGAACAGAGGCGGCGGAGGCGCAGGAACTGGGCATAAGGAATGTTTTTGATGGTATGGTAAGGGTGGCAGGATGAATGGGCCAGGTATGTACGAGCATCTGTAGGTTTGGAATACAGGTCTGTGTACAGATAACCTCGCTTCAGATGGATGAAGATGTCCAAGAATGGCAGTGCTTCTTTAGAATAGTTCATAGTGAACTTGATGGTAGGGTGGAACTGGTTCAAAAACTCAAGGAACTGGTGAAGTTCTCTGTTGATCGAGACCACAGAAGAAAGATGTCGTCTATAAAAACCGTTTCCACAGTTCTCGGCTGATAGGAAAGGGGCTGTTGTCCAGTAGCTGTGCCTCCAGCCAGCCCATGAAGAGGCAAGCCACCGTAGGTGCCATAGGTGTGCCCATTGCAGTGCCCAGTTTTTGCTGGTAGAAATGCCCGTCAAAGTGGAATGCATTGTTGGATAGTACATGGTTCATCAGTTCCAGAAGACGCTCTGTTGGTATGTTGTTGATGCAATCATTTTTGTCAACAAACGCCTTCACTGCTGTTTCCATGTCGTGGTCTAGTGTTTGGAGCATATGTATACTGAATTATAAACAAAGCTTGCTCTGATGTCTCAGATTGTAGAAATAGGACCCCAATGTCATAAAATCAATATTTCTTGCAGTCATTGCAACACCTAGCTGCTCTGTAAGTTGCTGGAATGGTGCTCGGTACTCATCCTTGGAATTTATTGTTTTATTATATATGGTCATGGGTGTGGGAACAAACTTGGGGCTCAGTCTGGGCCCCAAGTTTGTTCCCACACCCATGACCTTCAACCAGAAACAGCTAGAGGATGATATAAAAGAGGGATGCCGACTAGTAAGGCTAAAAGAGCTACATTTTGATGAGGAAGCTGAAGACACTACCCACCCCACTCCTACACCACATTTCTACAAGAAAATGCACTACGATCCTGGCAAGGGCAGAGATGCAGCTCTGACACCTACTGCCAAAAACCTAGATCTGAAGGCAGCCACCTACCAATGTCCTGGGAGGGAGACCGAAAGACATCTTAAAGTGAATGAAAGAAAGGCACTTAACCAGCTACAGGGGAAAGTGTTGAACCGAGAAATACGCATCAGCATGGCTGACAAAGGGGGAGCTGTAGTTTTCAGGACGTTCAGGACTACATCCAAGAAGCAGATCGACAACTGAACAACCAGCTACATTACAGCAAAGTTGACAAAGATCCCACAGTGCAGGTGGCCAAGAAGTCCAATGAACTTCTCAACAAACTCCATGATAATAACTACATTGATGACCAGACGTACAAATGGGCATTACTCGAACCAAACAAAATACGTACACCGCGTTTTCTACCATCTACCAAAGATCCACAAAACGCTCAATAAGCCCCAGGAAGACCAATTCTGTCAGGAGTGGAAGGCCCTACAGTCAAAATGTCCCCAGCTAGTTGACTCCTGGCTACAGAATCTGGTCGTTGGGCTCCCCAGCTACATCCAAGATTCCACTGCAATGCTAAAGATGCTTGAGGACCTTAACGTCAGGGAGGGTCCTTTTGGCCCTGAAGCAACTTTGGTGACAATAGACGTAGTAGGTCTGTACACACCAACATACCCCACGACGACATGCTAGAGGCTATCACCTTCTTTCTGACGCTCCACCATCCTGACAATACCCCACCACCAACTCCGTCATCATAGACATCGTCTCTCATGTCCTCAGGAACAACTATTTCACCTTTGAAGGACGCATATACAAGCAGGAACATGGGACGGCAATGGGCACGCCCATGGCGCCAACCATTGCCAATCTCTTCATGGGCTGGCTGGAAAAGAGGTTGCTGGAAGAAAGCCCTGTCCACATTGACAACAGCATGTGGAGACGCTACATCGATGACATCTTCTGCTGTGGCAGGGCTCAGAGGAAGATCTGCAGACCTTTTGCCAACACATCAACACTTTCCATCAAACCATCAAATTCACAGTGCAGTCATCCAGACAGTCCATCCCATTTCTTGACATTCTCATCAAATTTGATGATGGCTTCATCAACACTGAACTGTTCACAAAACCCACAGACACTCATGCTTACCTCCACCATCGCTCATGCCATCCACATCATTGTAAGAACAACATCCCCTACTGCCAGTTCCTGAGGCTCCGTCGTCTTTGCTCCAAGACTAAAGACTTTGATAAACATGCTGATACCATCATGGGCATGTTTCTCAGCCGTGGCTACAGATCGAGCAAGCTACAACAGGCTTTGACAAAAGCACGAGGCCTCTCAAGAGCTGAGGTGTTAATGTACAGGGCAAAAACTGTTAACACCAGGGTCCCCTTCGTCATCACTCATCATCCCTCCAACCCACCCACTACGTGACTGGCTTAGGGAGCAACAGGCACTACTCCACACAAGTGCACGCATGAAAAAGGCTGTGCCTGAAGTGCCTGTTGTTGGAGAGAGAAAACTCCAGGAGCATCCGAAACCTGATCATGCCATCCTCCCTTCCCCAAGTCAAGCCTACGCAAGAACAGCTGGGGTGATGAGATGCAACAACAGGTGCGTCATCTGTAGGGAACATCTGGTGGAGAGCAAAATTTTCTCCAGCGACACCACTGGAGAAGTCTTCAACATCAGACATAGCATGACGTGCAAGTCTTCAAACATCATTTACCTGCTTTACTGCCAACAATGTCATGGGGCGCAGTATGTAGGAGAAAACAAAAAATGCCCTAAGAACACGCTTCTACCTCCACAGAACCCACATACTGCAAAACACAGGCACCCATGTTACTAGACATTTCAACAGGAAAGACCATTCACTGCAGGACATGAGGTGCATGCCCATAGAGCAGGTCTTCACAGACAACCTTGCTCACAGGCACGCAAGGGAGCAGTTCTGGATCAACAAACTCAGGACATTCTATCCTCAGGGTCTCAACACTCTCTGAGTCTCCTAACTTGTTAGGGAGGGAGAGAGGTGAAAAGGGCAGATAGTGGGGGGTATGGTGAGAAAGAGAGAGGGGAGATAGGACAGAGACGGCGATAGGGTAGGAAGGGGGAGGTTTTGAGGCAGACGGCCCCATATGCAAGTGACAAACTGTCCTCAGGGTCAGAGAGGGAGATGAGTGAGGGGAGAATAAGAGATGGCCCAGGGGCTGGGGTCAGGGACCCAAGAGTGGGGGGCCTGGGGAATGGCTTGGGGACCTTGGGGAGCAGGGAGGTGGGGTCCCTGGGTGTTAGGGGGTGGGGGTTTTTAAGGGTCTTGGGTGCTGGTCCCCGGGGATTGGGGGATACAAATAATTAGGGGGTCCATGGGTGTGTGTGTGTGGGGGTGTGTGGGGGGGGGGGGGGGGGGAGGGACTGGGGATTCGGGACTTGGGGGGGGGGGCTAGGATGGGGGCGGATGATCTTGGGGTAGGTGGGTGAATGAGTGAATGGGCGTGGGTGAGTGAGATGGGGAGTTGGATGGGTGTATGGAGTTGGGTGATCTGGGGGGCTGGGTGGGTTGGGGTGATGGTGAGGGGCCTGACACCCCCCTGAATTTTTCCTTTTTTTTTTTTTTTTTTTTTTTTCCCCCCCTCTCCTCTCCTCCCAGCCTTAGAAAGAAATTGAAAATTTGCGAACGTGGTTATCATTGTGAGCTTGACGTCATTGTAGGGTTTATAGAAATACGTCATTATACTGATGATGAGTCTCTGCAGACGTATCAAATAAGCGTTAGTATAATTATGGAACTCCTACTGTGGTGTATCATCAAGCCTTGCAAGACTTCACCATGACTAAAGATCTGTAAATTTAATTCAGAACCATTGATAAAATTACAAGAGCGAGAACTTCTTGTGTGTGTGTGTGTGTGTGTGTGTGTGTGTGTGTGTGTGTGTGTGTGTGTGTGTGTGTGTGTGTTGTGTGTGTGAAAGTAACAGGCTATGAGCTTTAAGTGTAAGATGCAAACGAACTACTTAAAGAAACATAATATTTTTTTTTGATATACACAAAAACCTTAGATATAAACTGATTTAGATAGAAAAGAAAAGAAAATGAAGCAAATCACAAGAAGGATTTAATGTCTTCCGCATTCGGTGGCCTAAATAGGCTACATCATCTGTGAAATGACAGATTTTTTTTTTTTTAGTGAGAAGATAACAAATGAAATGAGTTCATAATAATATATCATATTAATCAAAGTGTGTTATCTTCACTGCTTAAAACCCCGGTGCTTGTGGTCAATTAATCATTTGTACTCAGTGTTATGTACCCTCTTTACCTATGTGTGTGTGTGTGTGTGTGTGTGTGTGTGTGTTAGCCGCCGTGCGAAGGCGGGATGGGGAGTATTGAGCATGGAGAGCAGCAAGCATGGAACACTACTGAGTGGGCGGAGTATCGAACAGGGGGAATACAAAGCAGGGGAATCGATAAGCGTCCGCTGCGTCAACGGAACCTTGTGACACGTGTCTGGAAGGTGGCGGGACAAAAAAAAAAAAAAAAAAAAAAAAAAAGTGCCATCGACAAACAGCGCTATCAGATGTAAATACGTAGCTCTGTTGATACATAGCGATTTCGAACATAGGGTTGGTTTAACAGACGAAAAACACACTCACACACACGAGCGCGTCAACACCAGCAAACACGCACGCAGAGATATAAGTGGATATTTGCTAATCAGGCCGAGGGGAAAGATGTGTCTTTAGGGAGGTTTTAAAGTCTCTAAATAGTCCTTGTTGCGCAGAGAAGAAGGCAGACCATTCTACAGAACAGGTGCCTGGTAAGAGAAAGATCATTGGCTTGAAGTTTTAAGACGAGCGGAGGGAAGCCAAAGCAGACGAGAACCAGTGGATGAGCGTAAGCTGCGAGACGGAACATAGAGATGAAGGAGGTCAGAGAGGTAGGAGGGAGCCAGATTATTCAGTGATTTGAAAACCAGGAGAACTTTAAAGTCAGTGCGAGACTGAATAGGGAGCTAGTGTATGGATGACAGAATTGGTGATATGTGATCAGATCTAGAGGAGCGGGAGATCAGACGGGCGGCATTGTTGTTCTGAACTTTTTGAAATTTAGAGATGAGCCTTTAGGGACAAGAGGCAAAGAATGAGTACAATAGTTGAGCCGAGACAGAATAAAAGCACAAATTAGAGTCTTCAGGGCATTTTGAATGAGAAAGCGGCGAACTCATCTGCTTCTACGAAGTTCAAGGTAGCAGGACTGCACACATTACAGATATGTTGTTTGAAAGACAGAGTTTGGTCGAGTGTAACGTCGAGGTTACGAACAGACACCACTAGACTTATCTCGTTTCCATCAACATTTACAGAACAAAGGAGAGAATGAGTTCTGATAGTGTGTTTCAGAGCAATGAGGATTATTTAAGTTTTGTCTGTGTTAAGTTGTAGTTTGTTATTGTGCATCCATGATTTAACATAGGAAATGCATGCTTGAGAAGAGGAGATTATTTCATGAAACTGGCTGAGGTGGGCAGAGATATACAGCTAGTTGTCATCTGAAAAGCTATGGTGAAGGAGAGTGTTGACTGATAATGTCCGAGAGAGGCGGGTGTATAGCACAAACAAAACCGGTCCCAGGACAGATAGCTGAGGGACACCAAACTGAAGTGCTCTTGCTGGAGACTTAACACCACTCACTGAAACAGTTTGCCTACGACCAGAGAGATATTTAGAGAACCAGTAAAGGACAGAACCAGAAAGACCAAAACAAGTGCTGAGTCTTGAGAGGAGAATGGAGTGATCTATTGTATCTAAGGCAGCAGACAAATCGAGGAGAGAGAGAGAGAAAAGATACTTTGCTAATCAGGCCGAGGGGAAAGATGTGTCTTTAGGGAGCTCAGTTTCAATCAGGAGCTGTGAGGAAATCGTTTGCTGTCTTCAGAAGCGCTGTCTTGGTGCCATGACCAGCCTGGTAGGCTGACTGGTTTGAGTACAAGAGATTGTTTGCAAAGAGATGTTTAGACAGTTACGCGAGAACGACTTTTTCAATCAGTTTGGAAAGAAATGGAAGATTAGAGACAGGTCTGTAGTTCTTGAGATTTTCAGAATCTAAGTTTTGCTTCTTCAATTGAGGTCTGACAAAAGCAGATTTGAACAGAGTGGGAAAACAACCTGATTGCAGAGAATCATTGATAATGGATATAAAGGATAGAAGGAGATCGTCAAGACAGCAGGCAAGAAGGAATGAGGGGAGATGGTCAAGTTCACATGTTTTGACAGAGACTTGCTTAAAGATTTTTCGGATCTGTTCTACCAAAACAGAGTGGAATTCAGACCACTGAGTGATGGAGAAGGAAGGATCAGGAACAGCAGGGGGAGGAGCAGCATGAGAGACCAGATTATGGCGAATAGTGGTTATTTTACTATAGAAGAAATCAGAGTGGCTATTTTACTATAGAAGAAATCAGAGTGGCTATTTTACTATAAGAGAAATCAGAACATGTTAACAGTAGAGCGTTCATCAAATTAAGATGCTTTTTCAATACTCCCAAGA
>JADBJO010010444.1:7500-10000 GCA_016801955.1 Conus betulinus | reverse complement strand
CTCTCTCCTCTCTCTCACTCACCCCAACCTCTCCATTTCCATCTGGTATTATGGAACTATGATCTCGTTTAGACCCCTTTTTGCCATCTTGTTTCTTCTCCTTCTTCTTCTTTTTTTGTGTGTCTGTGAGTGTGTGTGTAAGTGTGTGTGTGTGTGTGTGTGTGTGTGTGTGTGTGTGTGTGTGTGTGTGTGTGTGTGTGTGCATAATCTATCTGTCTCTGTCCCTTACCCATTTCTCCCTTTCATTTTTTTTTTTCCTCACCACTGCCTGTTACCCAGTCTTTCGTTCTCCTGTCCTCTCTCTCTCTCTCTCTCTCTCTCTCTCTCTCTCTCTCTCTCTCTCTCTCTCTCTCTCTCTCTCTCTCTCTCTCTCATCTACTGTACTGTACTGTCTCTCTCTGTCTCTATTTGGTTTAAAACAAATCTTTAATCACAGGTACGTACAGTTACACAATACAAAGTGAGCAGCAACAAGCTGAATGCTTATAATGTGCTCTACAAAAATAATTTAAAAAGAAAATGATTAAAAAAAAAAAAAGAAAGAAACGGAGATTAATGAAGAGAGACCATGAGAAACACACCACAGGCACACTAATTTGTTATCATCACAATTTGAAATAACGGCAACATTTTTAATACAATCTTCTTTTGTCATACCTGAAACCTCCAAAAGACAATGTATCTAAAACCGGTTGCTTCCAGAGATAAACTTATGAACAGCTTCAAATATCAATATATTGGTATCTATATGCAGATTACGGTCACCTTTTAACAGAGTTTGAACATTTCTGTAGTGTGATGGGAGATCGGAAATAGTTTGTGTGCGGGTTTCATTAAAACGAGGACACAACAGAAAATAGTGTTCAGCTGTTTCCTCCCCATTACCACACTCACACAGTGGGTCGTTAATTAGATGGCGGTTGAACATATCGTATCTCAGATCACTGATTCCAAGACGAAGACGGCAATGAATGATTTGTTTTTTTTCTCTCGCCATGGTAAAAGTACGGTGGTATGACAGGATCATCAGCCGATAAATGATGCTTGACTACGCTTAAAGATGGACTGGTTTTAATATGATCTGGGAGACTATTCCATAAAGATGTAGTTGAAGGAATGAAGGATTTCCGATATATCTCAGTGTTGCATTTTGGAGTTGTACGCTCTAACGGTCTTCTCCTGTGATAAGGATTCCTGTCCGAAACAAGACCAGGCAGAAGATCAAGTAAATAAACCGGACACATGCCATTTATCATTTTATAATAATATATAATTTTTTATGTCTTTTCCTCCTTTCCTTGAGTGAGCAAATCCAGATTCTTCATATAATTTTTGATGACTTGTTCCACGAACAGCTCCAGTAATTGTTCTTATAGCTTCTAAGTGTAAGTTTTCAAGAGAATTGGATTGCATTTCGGAGCAGTTGTCCCACACAACATCTGCATAGTCAAAATTAGGTAATACGAAAGATTTATACATGATTTTTCTAAGGCTCTCCTACTAAATCTATATTTGAAACTTTTCATACAGGAAAGCAGCATAGTGATTTTGTTTCGTATACCATTAATATGTTCATCCCACTTGCAATTATTTTGAAGTATAAGTCCAAGATGTTTATGATTGTCTTTGCCTTGAAGATACGTTTGTCCAAACATAAGGGGTAAGACTAGATGATTGCCCCGTAAAAAGTAAGTAATTCTGTTTTCTCTTCACTGAATTTTATTTTCCAGCGCTGCGCCCAAAGATGTATCTTTTGTAGATCAGAATGATTGATTATTTCTGTGCGAATAGTAGGATCATTAAGTGAGAAGGACATGCTGGTATCGTCCGCAAAAAGTTTAACTTTAGATCTTATACCGTCTGTAATGTCGTTAATGTAATAAGAAATAAGAGAGGTCCAAGAACTGAGCCTTGGGGAACTCCTGCAGGGATTCTGACATAGTCTGATTGGTCACCCTTGATTACAACTGCCTGCATGCGATCGGAGAGATAATCGGAACCATGCTAACAACGTCCCTCGTATGCCATTGCCTTCAAGTTTATGAGAGGCTCTATGCCAGACACGGTCAAAAGCTTTAGAAATGTCGAAGTACACAGCTTGCGTTGTGATTCCACTATCAAATGAGGAACATAAATCGTTATAGATACATAATAACTGATTGACTGTGGAATCACCAGGGATAAACCCGGATTGGGAAGGTGAAATGATATCATTTGTCAATAAAAAAATCGAAAACTTGCTTGTGGATACATCTTTCCAGAACCTTTCCAACGCAGCTGAGCAAAGAGACTGGACGATAGTTGTTACAAAGATCCTTCGATTCTTTTTTATGTAGTGGACTTACATGGGCTGTTTTCCAGACGTTTGGAAACTTTGCTTCAATCATACTTCTGTTAAATATGGTAGTCAAGGGATCCAATATAACTGGAAGAGATGCAATCAACAACCTGTTGTGAACCAAATCAGGCCCTACTGCTTTATTTCTGTTCAGATTCAAGA
>JADBJO010010444.1:0-2500 GCA_016801955.1 Conus betulinus | reverse complement strand
TGCAGGAGAGAAAACGAAACAGGTGGCAAGAGAAGGGCACTTGCAATGTACTTTCCTCCCTAATCCAATCCGATCTGGCCTTGGGCGTGCGAGACTGCGTTTTCAATAGGGACGGAAAGGGTGGAGACCTTGACGGTGTATTACTCTGCCTCTGTCTCTGTTTCTGTCTCTCTGACTCCTTGTCTCTCTGTCTCTGGCTTCAGTCTCTCTCTCTCTCTCTCTCTCCCTCTTCTCCCTCTCTCTCTCTCTCTCTCTCTCCTCCTCTGTCTGTCGTCTGTCTGTCTGTCTGTCTGTCTTTGTATCTCTGTCTCTGCCCCTGCCTTCGCCCCCCCCCGCCCCTGCCTGCCTTCCCCCCCCTCTCTCTATCTCTCTTTCTGTATGGTGTCAACCTATTTTTGTCCATTCTCTCTTTCTGCTATATCTCCTTTCTGCTATAACATTCATCTGATCTGTGTAGCCATGCCTTTATCCTTTTACGTCTTTGCCCCCCCCTCCCCCACACATACTCCCTCTCCAATGCTCCCTCGTGTGCGTTTCTCTCATCCTTTCTTCATATTTGCCAGCGTTCCTGGCGCCAGCCCTACCTCTTTCCTCTCTGTCTGGCGCCCTGTGTATTCTTATGTTCTGATTACAACAAAACCCTCCTTTTCGTATCTTCCCTCGTTGGATCCCTACCTTGTCTGTCCTGTCTGCTGTCTGTCTGTCCTGTCGTCCTCTGTCTCTGTCTCTGTCATCCGTCTCTGTCTCGTCTCCATCTCTGTCCTCTTTCTCTGTCCTCTGTCCCTGTCTGTCTGTCTCTCCTCTCTCTCTCTCATCCATCCTCTCTCAGCGTCCTCCTCCTCCCCTCCTCTCTCCTCGCCCATCCTCTCTTTCTCTCACTCCTCTCTTCTCTCTCCTCTCTCTCCTTTCCAAATCACGATTTGTCCACCTAGCATAAATGGAATTGGTGGATCTTCTCGAAGCGCGTAGAACCCTTTTTTTTTTATCTAGATTCTTCTTCTTCTTCCTTCGTTCTTCTCTTCTTCTTCTTCTTCTTCTTCTTCTTCTTCTGTTCTTCCTCTTCCTTCTTCTTCTCTTCGTCCTTCCTCTTCTTCTTCTGCCTCGGCGTCTTTCTTCTCCTTCTTCTTCGTCCTTCTTCTCGTTTCTTCTTCTGTCTTCCTTCTTCTTTTTCGGGTTCTTCGTCTCTGTCTTTCTGTCTTACTGCTTTCTGCTCGCTTCGCTGCTTTCTTCTTCGTCCTTCTGCTCGGGCGGCTCTGTCTCTTCTCTCTTGTCTTCGGTTTCTGCTTCTTCGTGTTCGTTTTCTCGGCTTCTTCTTGCTTCTGCGTTCCTTCGTCTTCGCCTCTTCCTTTCTTCTTCTGTCTTCGTGCTTCTGTCTTCCTCTTCGCTCTTCTTCTTCTTTCGTCTTTCTTGTAGTTCTTGTCTCTTTTGCGCGGCGTCTTCTCTCTTCTGCCTTCTTATGGCGGCCGGGGGGCCTCTCTTCGGTCTTTCGGGTTCTTCGGGCTCGTCTTTCTGTGCTTCCATTGCGCGGCTGTGCGCGCTATTCGCTGGGCGGCGGCGGCGTCTCTTCGCGGTCGGCTCCTGTTCGCGTCTGCGCGTTTCGTCGAGTTCTGGCCTTCGGCTGCGTTCGTGCTCGGCTTCGTCGCGTGCGCGGCTGCTGCCGGGCGTCGTTCTTCTGCTCGGCTTCGCCTGCGTGACGTCGTCGTCTGCTTCGTTCTGCGGTCGGCGGCGGCGGAGTCTTCCTTCCGTGCGGCGGCTGCGCGGCGGGGGCGGCTTTCCGTTTTTTCGCGCTCTGCGGTCTTTCCTTCTTCGTTGGCTCCGTCTTTGTTCATTGCGCGTCGCGCTGCGTCGATCGTTGCGGTGCGGCGTCTCTTCTCGTCTGGCCGGGTCCTCGCGGCGGGACTTGCTGCTGTCTAACCGGTCTGCGGCTTGCGTCCTTCTTACTTGGCTTCGTGAGGCGGCGTTCTTCGCTCTGCGGGCGGCGTCGTTCGGCGGCTGCGTCGGTCGCGTGCTGTTCGTTTTCGTCTGGCGCGGGGCGTTATGCGCGCGCGTTCGTCGGCTGCGTACTGCTGCGTCCTTTTCGTGCCGGCGACGGCTGTTCTGCGTGTCCGCTGTCGTACGGTCTCGTCTGGCGTCGTGCTTGCGGCTGCGGCGGCGGTTTCGGGCGTGTCGGCGCGCGTTGCGTCTCTTCGCTTTCGCGTCGTCGGGCTTCGAGGTGTCGGCGCGGCGGCGGTTTCTTTCGGCCGTGCTCGTCTGGTGCTTTTTCGTGGCCTCGCGCGCGTGGCCTCCCTTCGCGTCTGCGCGCCGTCGTCGCTGCTTTCTCTTCTTCGTCTGCTTCTGCGGCTTCCGCGGGCGTCTGCGACTCCTGCTTTCTGTCCTGGTTCTTCTGCGGGGCTTGCCTTCGTGCGGTCTTGCGGCGGTTCGGGCGTCACTGCGCTCTTGGCGCCTGCGCTTCGATCTCCGCGGCGGGCGGGCTTGCTTGCTTCTCTGGCTTCTTCGCGGC
>JADBJO010010443.1:70604-72873 GCA_016801955.1 Conus betulinus | reverse complement strand
CACCTTTAGAAAACAGAAAGGAGCACATCACTACTTGGAAATTCGCCGTTTTAAAAGAGATTGCGGTAAGTGCTTCAATAAAACAACCCAGCAAAGGACAGAATGTTAAAAGATTAGAACTGTTTTTTTTTTTCTTAGAGCGTATGAGAGTGACTTAACGCCAACCGATCCACAATGTCAAAGACAGTTTTCTGGGCCACAGTGATGACACTGAAACAGGTGGCAACATTTCTGAAAACGAGTGGAAACACAAACGGACACACAGAACGAGCAGCAAAGCAATGTTTAATTCATGTACTACACTGAACAGACAAGTGAACTGATGACAAATCTTCCACAATTGCCTGAATGGAAACGCATAACAGCGAACTTATATATATATATATATATATATATATATATATATATATATATATATATTATATATATATATATATATATATTGATTGGTTCAGATTTCCATCCATAATCAGGCACCGCTCCACCCAAGGAATCGGTTCAAGTAGACAATGCTCACAATAGTCAGCATACACTCAAAGGAAATCATAACACTTGAACCAGGCTGCACTCCAACACTTTATTTAAATTTTCGCTCTGCTCTGGGGCCTCTTCAGGTAACTGCTATCACAAACTATATATATACAACTAAACGTGCAAAGCTGAGTGCAGAGTATCACTGATTTAGAACAAAATCCAAAACAAATGAGTTAAATTTCGACAAACACATTTCCAGCAGACGTGAATAACACACGGAGAAAAGAACCAACAGATCAATACTCCCCAGACGTCTGTTGGGAGAAGAACACCTGCTTTAAAATCCATACTATTTTACGGTTAACGTCTTCCTTCCTGTCTTTTTCTGAAGTACAAGACAAAGGAGAAAACAAAGCCAACCTGATAATTCCCACAATTGAACCTATTCCCTGAGCAGGTGGCATGCTCACAGAAGTCTTCATCATCTCCTCCAATACAGTCAGTCCGAAAGTCGCACACCAGACTGTAGGGCACGAACTTTCCAGCCGCCCTACAATAAAATAGGGCTGTCTGAATCCCGGAGCCGTTGGGCAGAAATTGTTGTACCCCCTCCACTCCTGTCCACCCCCCTACACACACTGGCCTCGTCACAGGCCAAAAACGGGTTAGTCACGTGTTGCAGCGGACACGTCATAACAGGAACACGTGTCTGGGTATTTCCGCCGGGTGCCGGAAGCTTGACAGGCTGACGTAAGCGATGGGAGGATGCTGACGTCAGTTCACATACGACAGAAACACGCAGTACCGTGGAACAATACTCAGGTTTTGCCAGTGAGTTGATATGCAAGCCAAAATCCTTCTGAGGTACCAGTATTCCACAGAACATGTTGTACTCAGGTGGCTTGAAGTGTAAGAAGTAGGCCACGTGACCACTCTGCCAAAGCCGCGTGTGTCTGTACCTGTCGCATCAGCAGTGTGGGATTCGTCAGTGTGGGGGAAATGTTGAAGGAATATTTGCCAGTCTCAATGCTAAACGATGCCTCCATGACTGTGTCAGGAGTGTGTTTGGTTGTGTATTATGTACGTGGTGCAGACGGTTGCATGCATTATTTTTTTTTTTTTTTCGTTTTATTTTTTTTTTATTATAATTTTTTTTATTGCCGTCTCTCACACACACAACTACCCTTGACAATATAAGAAAACTGCTCAAATGTGTTTGCATGAACAGAAAACTGCTCTAATGTTTTTTTCATGAACAGTAGTTACTTTTCCTCAGTGGTCTTAATGTATAGTTTCCTTTGTTCGACTTTCATTTAGCAATAAACCTGAAAGCGCGCGCGCGCGCGCGTATGTGTGTGTGGTGTGTGTGTGTGTGTGTGTGTGTGTGTGTGTGTGTGTGTGTGTGTGTGTGTGTTCGCGCGCGCGTTTTTTTTTTTTTTTTGTTTTTGTTTTCCAACAGTATATCTCACAGTTAGTAAACTTCCATCCCCCTCATCTCCCATGATCCCCTTGCTCTCTTTTATGCTCCCCCCCCCCCCCCCCCCCCCCCCCCCCCCCCCCATCCCCACCCACCAGCCACGACTGACTCTGTGTCCCCCCCCCCCCCCCCCCACCCCCCTCTTTTCCCGTCTTTTCCCTTCACCCACTTCTCTTTTCACGGTACCCTCTTATCTCCCTTGAATGAAGGAATCTTCTGTTGCACGTGCTTTCACCATGATTCGTAATATTATACGGACTTACCTCCCTTCTCTTCTACCTATTAATGACCTTATTGCAACACCAACACAGAGACTTT